>JAXIUW010187071.1:0-12323 GCA_035591015.1 Cephalothrix simula
TACTAGTTGTGCTTTAACTCTAACATATTATTCTATGGAACCGGAAGTAACACAATTTTTCAATATAGCTACCTTTGTCCATCCCCCTGAACTCATCTTTTTCATTCTAGTGTGACTTTTATGTATTCAATTGCTTTAATCTCTCGGGCTAACACTTTTTTTCCTAAATTTAATCACATCTGCTGGTGTAGACAATGGCCTTTTTGATGATTCTACTTTGAAAGATATCCCTATACACCTGATACCAGACTACTGATCACTCGTTGCCTTTTTGAATAAAATCAATGAGACAAAGATTTATTTTCCTAATGATGTGACCACTGATTTTGACATCCAATTTCGTTCTAGGTTGGAAATTTGGTCGTCGTTAATTTGATGAATTCTTTGCTTTGTTTAAAGATTATTTGCCTTTGCCTGCGTTTGATCGTGTTTTGGTGTCTAGTAAGAAGATTATATCCCTATGTCGTGGTTATAAAGCTTAAAGGGCCTTCTTTTTATAGTTGTCGAAATTTTAAACGAGTGTATAACATTCCTACTTTATTGAAAGATGTACGTTTTTAAAATAGGTACTTCCTTTGAATCAAATTGTTAAATGAGCAACATAATTTTTTAGTGGACAACACAGCTGTGGTTTTAGAATTAATGCATTTTAAAGGATTAAGTAAAATAGGAGACTTAACTCCGTCATTATTAAAAATCCGCTTTTAATAATGATCATCATCATAGTCGACCCGTCCCATGAAAAAATAGTTAAAACCGTAAAAAAAGCTTTAAAGCTAATTCCAACGCTATTCGCCGGCTAAAAAATTAGTGTTTTTTAGCATACATTATTAACTGAATTTCATTAGAAATCTTTTACATGTATTTAATTCATGGCCCAAAATTTGATTGAAAACTGTTAATTTATCCCCTTAGAGGAGAAACTCATAGCCATCAGCATCACCATCATCAGCATAATTATTATCGTCATCGTCATTATCATCATCAACAGAACAGCATCGTAATCGTCGTCGTAGTCATCGTCATCGTTATCATCATCATAATCATTATCGTCGTCCATCAACATCAACATCGCCATTACTATTACCACCATTCCTACCATTAACACTATACAATTATTATTGCATGTACCATCATCGCCAACACCATTACCATCATCATCATTATTATACGTGTAACTGCATTACCATTATCAGGACAAACACCACCATCAGCCAGTTGCTTTATTATCCTCAGTTTTATGTAGGCCTATGCATCAATAATACAAATGTTCAATGGCTGATGTCTAGCTAACATTTACGTCGCATGGTCTATCACCGATTCTGATGGTTGATCAATTTATGCTTTAAATTTTAATGTACCTGTCATCTAATTTTTCAAGTTCGATATTTTGTTTGCTTACTTCGATTTTGAAAAAATAATCAATATTTTAAAGCTGCTATAGTTTGGAAAAGATTCTTCATAGTTTTATTATTAATTTAAAGTTCTAATAAAGCCTTAGTCTGGTTCCCATGCCCCGAAAGTGGTATGGTTTAAGTGGGCCCCATGATGGATAAGTTGAAATTATATCTTCAAAGGGGTAAGGGAAATAACACTACAGTGATATGATCATCCAGTTAACCTCGGTCGGTCGATACTCATACTCTTTCATTAGTAGAAAAGCTATTACCTAGGTTTTATCTAGATGCGATATAATTTTTAATAATTTTATTCCATCAAAAACAAGACGATATTACATATAGACAATCAATTAAAGGACAAGACAAGACGATGCGGAATACATACAATGGAATTACGTAAGGTGTTTCCACAATTAAGGTTCACGAGATCCTTATTCATTCGTACACAATAACTATACAGGGTGGGCCAGAGAGAATGTCCAAATCAGTTTTTTGCATATTTAGGGTAGAAAAAATTATGGGATAGAATCAAAATTTCAACCAATCAGAGGGCTCAGGGGACCGACTGCCCAAAAAAGTTACGTAGGGCCTGTCACGTGACTAATTTAGTTAAAAATTGATAGGCTCATAAATCAATGAATATAAATCGGAATTGAAATTTAAAGGTATCCATGAACATCAGCATCTCTAAAAATGAGGATGCTTACACCCACAAAATATTGATTTAATGGTGCTTTGTAACATCATTTCAAGATTTAATCCTGAAAGTGTAGTAAAAAAGAATGGACAATATGTCTTACCGTGATAATAAAGATGAGAGTCTGCATCTTTAGCAAATATTTTGGCTTTCAAAATCGTTATCACAATTTGATGCAAGCTAACATTATTTCAAAGTAAAAACTTACATTATCTGGCTTGTGATGCCATAATGTTGACATTTTGAAACTGATAATTTGGATGAGGAGCAGCATCCAAGTAATAAAATGCTTTCGAAACGAATAAATATTAAAAATTCTCTACTACTTTTTAGCATAGTAAAATACAAAAATTTTCATACCGGTACGTTATTCTTGGTAGTTTTCTGAAACTGTTACTTTTTGCATCAGCAGCTAATATCCGGTGTGCATCTGCAACTAATTGCGCTTCCAAATACATAGTTTTACTATCAAACATTATTTTTCAAAATTCCCATTGGTAAAAACTTCAATTTCACTCTTAAAATGGATATTTTGAAAATGATAATCTGGATGAGAAGCAGCATCCTGGAATAAAATGCATTTTAAAAGGAATAAATATTAAAAGTTCCTCTAACCTACGTT
The DNA here is from genome assembly GCA_035591015.1 of Cephalothrix simula. NCBI lineage: Eukaryota > Metazoa > Nemertea > Palaeonemertea > Archinemertea > Cephalotrichidae > Cephalothrix > Cephalothrix simula. Next base: position 2,720 of record JAXIUW010187071.1, read on the forward strand.
TTAGCATGGTAAAATACGAAATTTTTCAATTAATACGTTATTTTTGGAAATTTTTTGAGATTGCTAATTTTTGCATCAGCAGCCAATAAATGTTTTAGATGATACAAATTTTCATAAAGTATCTTTCCAAATCATTTTGAAAGGTGAAAACATACAAAAGGATTTTTGAAAATCATTTTCTATGCATGTGACATCACATGTCCATCTGCATTATCCCTCATCTGGCATCTGCATCTCAAATTATCTTAATGCAACAAGGTATTTTAGGAAGCCAAAATGATACTTTATCCCGCAACCAACATTTTATAGCCCTAAAAATTAATTAACCCCATTTTCTGGGCCCTTTTTTATTAAAAATGTCCAAATTATCACTTAAACATCAGCAACTTTTTATTGAGCCGGTCGATTATTGCATACTTTTTTTAGATGAAAGATAATAAATCAACGAATCCAGAAAATCTTCCTATTTGGAGGGAATTTTGTAGGAAATTAAGAATGTGGAAACATACTCAATTCGGCTATTATTCATCAAGGGCAATGGTCATTTTAAGGCATTGAAAATTTTGAAGTGTCCATCCACTTACAAACTACAATGACAAAAAACATTTTTGTCTATTTCTCAATTTGGTAACCTGTAAAGAAAGGTGTCATCCATCCTGGGGTCTTAGGGTCTATGATAAAACTGGAATCAACCGTGGGTCATGTGCGAAATTTAAAGTATTAAAATGCATGTTTGTTACACGAAAGAAACGCGTTTTATATTATTTAATATCGACAGTTCCATTTTTATTTTCTATCGGCCTGGGGCTCAAACCCCTCCCCTAATCCATCGATTACTCGGATAGAAATAGCTGTCGAATTTTTGAGATGGTCCCCAATTAGCTAGTTACAAAACGGCAATGTGTTACTCCAGTTTACGAGAATCAATCAACCCCGCGCCGCTTACACCATGCTGGAGCTGGAGCAGCTTACGAAGTAAAGCGGTAGCATGGACAGGCTGGCATTTATCACGGCATCGTGGCGTCATGGGCTCCCAAGGCAAAGGTTGAATACCCATAATACCCACTGGCAGTATAATACCGACTATGGCAGTAAATTTAATTTAAAATGATGAGGCACTTTCGCTCCCCAAAATTGGGTCACAGCACCCAAAGTCCAAGGTCAAAACGGCTGGGAGTTTATTGATTAACTAAAGCGCGATGTAGACGATAACCCATTGCAGGGATGCCGATTTTCAGCGAATCCGCGGATTTTGAGTCAAACTGGTAATACAAAAAGGCCTATAAACCTCCAAATCGGCGGATTTCCGCGTTTTTTGTCCGCGGCTATCGGCATCCCTGCCATTGGCTTTCCTTATATTGCTCCAAATGATACTTTACCTTGCAACTTGGTATTTGATTCTAGGATAATGGTCATCAATCTTTCCTATTGGATTTTTTCTTCTCAAAGTTGGTACATTGATTTTAACCTTCGAACTGGATATCAGCCGACGACGCGAAAAATTAGAAATTCGTTTATCGACTAAGATGTATTCCGAAAATCGTAAATGTAAGATAGGTTTTGGAGTTCATCTAATCGTGTTAAGTGCACCTTGCAAATCAATTTTAATTCACCTTCCTCAATATTTCAGCTGTGCTCGTCTCATGATTTCCCATCATTTCGACCAATAGATCATGGTCGATCATGTCTTCCGATTGATAACGTGATCACAGGGCGCCATAAACTTGCAAGAACTAATCCTCAATTTACCAAAATTGGCCAAATTTATAATTTTTTCTGCCACTCGATTTCAATCGAAACACGGCTCAATGTCATCTTAAATAACGAATTCAATAATGGACTTTGTTCTTTGTTAGCGTCTTGCAACCAATAATAAAATCAATGAAATTGTCCAGGCTCGTGCCTGCTCGTGCAAAATATATCTGGCGTAAAAGGGATGCCGGTCCGGGCTGTATACTTTGTATCGACGAAAAAAGCCAAGGGATAAATGTCCCCTCCAGGGATGAATGTCCTCCTTCGGTGTACACTGTGGTTAAGCTATATGGTAGCTAACAATCAATGCCGGGATATTCCCTATTCTGATATACTGCGTCAGAGCTAACCGGGAACAGCTATGAATTGATTGGCGTTAATATGTAAGCGATCGCCCGGTTTTGAAAAATATAAAAGAATTACTTCTCGGTGCCTTATATTTCAACTTGAGTTAATGCCCCTTTTTATAAAAAAAGGCATCTCGATCTGAACCCTATATGACCTATAGCTTATTATTGACCAAAATCATTCGTTTCAAATCTAGAGCCAAAATCAATACATTGACACAATTTAGCCAATGAGCAGAGCGTACGTCGTATGCCCCTCAGAGACTAAATACTAGTGTCATTTAAGAGGCGATTGAGATGTCGTTTTTACTATATGGTGGCCAAACTCAAGATGAAGCTGGCCATGTAAATTTGTGTGGATCAGATAAATATTTTAAATGTATTTTTTTATTTAATTCCTGAAATAATTGAAGTTATAAAGAGTACACAAATGGATGGGGCATGGCTTGATGTTAGATAACCCCCCCCCCCTGCTAGTTTCTCATGCTAGGGTATAGGATCCCCATAACCTATATATCACTGGAAAGGGCAAAACTACTTACCCAATTCTTCCATCCATTTGTGTATAGAGTAAATATTTTATTATTTGTACCGGGTACGTCAGTCACTAAGTACGATAAGGGAATTCATTAATTAGCACTGTCTTCCAGTTGTACTATTTTTTGGATTTTTATTTTGTTTGCTTACTTCTGTATTATTTATTTTAAAATCTATAATTAATAAGTAAATATATATGTATATGTATCATATTGATTATAATTGTTCTTGAGTCCGTATCTATGGTAACCAATTGTAACTGCTGGGTCCTATCGATCATTTTGACTCTTCCTCAAATGACAGGAATAATTTAGGTTTTATGTGAAATTTGCCATTAATTCTCTGTCTAACTGTTCCCTTTTCACCGTCAAACGATAGACGCCCGTAAATGGGAACTTCAAAGTGGCTGTAACGATCCGAGTATTCGATTTTTGTATATCCTTTGGATGATATTCTAAGCATGTAACGGGTAAAAACTAGAGTCTAGAAACAATCATCCAAGATGTCTGATGATGTCCATTGTTTATCGCTGAAAGGTAGGCCTCTTTTGTTTAATAAGTCATTTCGTTTTTTTTTTGCATGTAGCATATCTAGCATCTGTTTCAACGATTTCGTTTGCACCATTTATTGCTGTGGGAACGGACATTGATTTTTTTATCCCCAGATCCCTTCACTAGGAACTAGGAAGTACAATGTATACAAGTCATCATATATCATGTATTTGCCTGTGTCTAGTTAGTAGTTGTCTGAATCAATTCCTGGTATAATTTGCAGTATCTCAAGCTACGGAACGTCTTGATCTGCCATTACTACCATCAGAATCATTGCACCTTTACGCCCAAAATTTAGAGCATATTTTGTGTGGAACGGATTTAGGCGTTTTAGCAGTTTAACCAATTTTAACCGCCATCATTCCTTTTAATGATGCCCACAATGCTTTGCGAAAGGGGAATACCCGATGACGTCATTTTACACTTTTTGACAATGATCATTAGTATGGGGCATAAATGGCGAAAGTGTATGTTCTCCTTCGATGATCAGATTTCAGAGAGCTAGAGATAAGTTGGTACAGTAGTTTACATGGAGAGTATAATTATTTATTGTGAGACCAGAGTATGCAATCAATAAAAAAATTTCAAATTAAATATTTCCAATTTTATACTTCCCGCCGCCAAAGAAGCCATTTTGTTATCCTGTCCATTACGAGTTAAGATGTCCCCCATAAGAGTCGCTTATGGCTTAGGAAGGACATGGGTGAGGTTATATTTTCGGTATTTGGATGGAAATACTAACCCACTTAGATGATCTCCAGTAAAGTAAAAACGCTACCAGTAAGATTTACTTAATCAACCCCTCCTAGTTCTACGAGAAAGATGCCTGTCCGGCAGGGAATAGGGATACCAATCCGGGTTAAAGATTTTGTATATTGTCGAAGCAAGAAGCCTAGAGATGAATGTCGAGCTAAAAATGGCCCCTAAACCCAACCGTTTTAAAGTTATAAGATATTTTTAAAAATGGGTCCAGTGCACCCATGGGGGTACTAATTAGCCCAAAAAACCAATTTCGCATTTTTTTCATAGAGTTAATCATTTTTATTGGAATTTACCATATCATAATTATCCAAAACCGTTGAGAAACCTTGTGTTGCAATTTGTTCCGGGTTAGGCCGATTTTGGAGCTATTTCCACCGTACTCATTCACCGCTGCTCTCATCAAAACTCAAATTTGATGAATTAAAGGCGGACAAACAGCATAAAACCTCTTGGCCAAGGATGACATCCCTACCGACAATTCCTGTCACACCGGTACGAACAGCCGTAGGTAGTGTGACGTAGGTAATTGGGAGCCTTGCCTAACCTTGTCCTTAGATTTAAAATACAACTGATTTATCCATAGAATACCTTATTGAATAACGTACCTATCCATAAAAGCTTTTTGAATTTGAAGCGTTATTGAAATAAATCTAAAGGCTTGAAAGTTCTATTTCCTTTCACCGCTAAATAGCGTAGTGATTTTCATTATTCGAAAATAACTAAGGTTATTAGGGGGTAGCATGTCTACCTGAAAGCCATCTAATTTGATTCATACAAGTCATTCAGTTTAAATTATTGGACAAGTTCGTGATAGCAGTCATATTCCAGCCTCCTTTATCAAGTTCATTAATGTATAAAGACTGATGTCATGTTCCTTATGTTCCGTCTGGTTTGAAGGAGGCTACACATAATAGGCTCTTTCAATTTAGTGACTGGACTAAGTTCTAAGCTTTCATTTGGATTATATCTGGTTTACAATCAACTTGAGTTGCAATCTTGGTTTTAGATTAGTGAAAAGTGATTTTGGTTCCAATGGCAGAAGCTAAACAAAATAAGTGGGACTGTAGCTTACAAGGTAGGGATAGTATTTGCCACAAAATATATATTCAGGCCTATCTATGATTCTATGATTTTTATTCAATTACTAGTAATATTTGAAATTTTGATCTTTTGGTTATATTTATTCCGTTCTGCGACTTCTTTTATCATCATTTATTTTCTTTTTTGTGTCTAATTATTGTTATGATCTATTGATCATCTTTGTTCAATGTCTTATTCTTAGTTTTTTTGCTTTCAAATATTTCAAGTCATATATTCCTAGTGCTTACAATGATGATCTTTTGGTCATCTTTATTCAAGGTAGTTCCTTGCAACATTGATCTATCTTTTGATCTTTTATCCGTGTCTAATTCATTATATATTTTGTTTTTCAGTGATGAGGCTTACAAAGCCTTCACTTATGCCACATCATGCCATACTTGCTGATTCTAAAGACCTTCCTTACGATGCCCTGAATCAGATATTATCCCAAGATTTATCAGGAGTCCAGGATGCTCCATATCTAGGCTCAGGCGAACTCCTAACCTTACCACAGAATTTTGGGTAAGTATTCATTCAACCGTCTCCAACTTCAACTTGCGTAATTGCGTTGTTTTGAATTTTGTTATGAATTGTTTTGAAATTTGTTATGAATTTTTTTCTTATTTCAGTAACATATTTTTGGGAGAAACATTTTCAAGTTACATCAGCGTTCACAATGATAGCAACCAGATTTGTAAAGATGTACAAGTCAAGGTATTTATTTGTGGATTTTTGTTCCCGGCAGAGAGCTGTGCAATCCGCCATGACGCTTTTACTTTGTATTTCGGCAATAGATGACCACGTTGACCTGCATAAACAATGACCTTTTACTTTAACTTGGTAGCTTTCATGGTACTTTTTCTGCATAAATTACTGGACTTTACCCATGTCCTTAATTTAAAAGCACGCCATTTTGAATTCCTCCTTCCTTAAATTTTTTACGGTGCGGACCTGCGGCGTAAATATCAAAAACTAAACTTTTGACTATTTGATGTATCTTTATGGATTACGAATTACCTATAGATTATTGTATTGTCTTTCAGGCTGATCTCCAAACAAGTCTACAACGTATATCATTATGTACAAATAATGACACTATACCTGATCTTTGTCCTAATAGTAGTATTGATGAGGTGATCCATCACGAAGTCAAGGAACTAGGGACCCATATGTAAGTAATTTGTTGATGGGAATCATCCTGGGGATTCCAATGATGATGACGTCATAAAATTTCATGTTTTCAATTTCAGCTTGGTTTGTGCGGTAAGCTACACAACTTTGGCTGGAGAAAAAATGTATTTTAGGAAATTTTTCAAGTTCCAAGTAAGTTGATTTCTACAAATTAACAGTATTCAGGTTTTTTTTTTTAATTCTGCAGTTTAAAAATGAACATTTTTTGCACTTTTAGGTACTAAAACCTCTAGATCTGAAGCCAAGGTTTTTCAATTCTGAGGTAGGTTTCTAAACCTTAATTTAATTTAAATATTAGTGTAATAAATGTAGTTCGTAATATTATAATTAGTTAGATTATTAAGGGTAATTATGCTTCATTCTTTATTTTGAGAAAATGCATTTAGTGACTGAAATTATATAAAGCACCTTTTAATTATATGCTCCTTACAAAAACAATTTTGAAAACATGCATGTAAACAAACAATTAATCGCGTATCTGCTAATCGTGAATCGTGAATCTGGACATTGGAGAACTCCCTTATCCGCGAATCGCGTATCCGCAAATCGCGAATCGCATATCCGTACATCGCAGGATACACAACTTGCGTACCGCCGCTGGTCAAATACGAGATACGGATACGCGATAGGCGAATACACAAATTACGGATATCGGCATACGTATAAGTTGCGAATCTGCACATGGCATGGTAGAATACAGTACGCGATACGTATCCGTAAGTCGCGAATCCGTTTCGTTGGTTGCAAAAATGGACCAAGGCCTAGATGTGCATGTATAGGCTATCCCAAAGTCGTCAACGTGTATCTGCACATTGAGAATTATGCAACACATGCGTTCTGCAAATGTACAACTTGCAAACGCATAAAGCTCTTTACATTTTATGAAAAAAAGGGTGGCCACTCACCTGGTAATTTAGGCTTTAAAAGTCGGGGAATTTCACAAAAATGACAAATTCAGGGAATTTTTTTTTCTTCCATGGTTTCCGCGGCAGTTTTACAATTTAGGGATAAAAAATCTTTGCGTTTATCATGAAATTATGTCGCTAGTGAATGTTTCCAAATTTTTTGCTTATGCACTCCCTTAAAAGGTCAGGGAACATTTTGCCAAGAGTCCTGGAAATCAGGGAAAAGTCAGGGAAAATGAAAATAATGAAACAGTGGCCACCCTGAAAAATGTTTTGCCAATTAAAATTTTAATTTGTCTTAGCATTGTAAAATGTAATGTAATTAGATTAATATTTAACCTGCATGTCTTTATAGGATAATATTGTAAGTTTTAGTTCTTGTAAAATCCACGTGGGGTGTAAATGTAGGTGTTGGGTTTTTGATATTTTTTTCTTATTTTTTTATTCATTTATTTGGTGTGAACTATAAGCATGCTTTAAGAGTAAAACTATAAAATACTTGATTTAAAATGCACCGAAATCTTGGCGATTGAGTTCGAATAACACCTGACCTAGCGTCATGACGTCATTGGGAAAATACCCAAAGTTCTGCAAATAAAGTTAAAATAAATAAATGTCTGTCATTATACCCTGTATGTGTTCCGCGTTTTTAAAATTCTTTAAACACTTAAGAACAAAATTTTAAATATACGGACTTTTTCTTTTTGGGTGCCCAAAATCACTTCCTCATGTGTATCCTACAACATGTATTTCTCATAAATTCTCATAAATTTGAAATTTTGCCCGGTCGTTAGGTTTTTGAAGACTGTCCACGGATGTTTTATGTCAACAATGCATGGAAACTGGAGGCATCGGTTATGGTTTTTAAATTTGGTTTAATGAGAATTTTTTTTGAAAACCCTGTCAATATTTCTTATTTGTTGGCTTTTTATTTCCTAAATCATGTTTTAATGTGTTTATAATTTATGTTTAGTAGGTCCCAATCTTAGTCTTTAACTTTATCGATATACATGTAGAATTTAATAGTCTGATTAAAATTTATAGAGATATAATAACACAATTAGATGAAAATTGGACATAATTATACTATATGTATAATTTATTTCTTCGGAGGGGGTTCCAAAACGCGAAGGAACAGCCGTAACAAAGTTTTGGCTGCTCCGGTCTGTATTACAAATTAACTTTTGTTAATCAATTTCTATTGAAAGCAATGACAAATGTACAAATGAACTTGGCTGTTAAATATATTATATGACACGCCCCGTTGGCATCCCTAGGGTCTACCTAAATCTTCGTTTTCTCTTTGTAGTCGGAAGATGTATTCTTAGAAGCACAGATACAAAATCTGACACCAAATCCAATTTTCCTCGAAAGAGTTACTATGGATTCAGCTCCTGAATACACAGCGACTGAAATGAATTCACAACCGGAAGGACCGGATGGGTAAGATGAGATCAGACAATTTTATCTTAATTTCAGGATTCTTTTATTGTCTCGTTAATGGCGCCGCCAGGGACCCCGACAGAAGCTCTAGGGCCTAGCGCAGGATCACCGACATTTTTGTGGTGTGTAAACGTATAACACCCTGCTTCAGCCGGGGTATATCTATTCTCAATTCAAACCGGAAGAACGGACCCCGTTGAAACAGGGTGAACGTATAATGTACATTGCATGGTCAAACATATTTATAAAGTTTATAGTACGCCAAGAACACCGAATGATTTTTTTATGCAAAAACTGTTTTAAGGTCCAACGGCGCTGGGAAGACCCTTCTGCAGGCATACGAATTTTATGCACTTTAAGGATCACATCATTTCTTTATTTACATCCAGAAGTTTTCGGCAATGAGCAATTTGGCTCATTTATGCAAAAAACATAAAGTTATTTCTTCGGAGGGGGTTCCAAAACGCGAAGGAACAGCCGGGAAATTTTTTGGCAGTTCCATAATGTATTCACACTCCCTATGAATTACACGCACACACAAACTTTGCTGTTACCTAAATATCACCCAATTTTTCAGAAAATGTGAATCAATATTTGGTAAAGTAAATGTTTTGAATCCAATGGATCGACGACAATATTTATATTGCCTCACTCCAAAACCTGAACTTTACGGAGAAAGTAAACTAATTAAAGGAATTTTTGATATTGGAAAATTGGACATCGTGTGGAAAACAACCATGGCCGAAAAGGGCCGATTACAAACGAGTCCTCTTCAACGCGTTGTAAGTACTTTTTTATTTACTTGTTCTTGGAAATCCATAATTTTTGCGTCAGTGTTATGATATAATAATCTGTGTTATATGATTACACAAATGGATGGAAAAATTGGTTGAGGCATGGCATGATGTTAGCTACCTGCCAGCCCCCAGGGCACAGCGTTGCGAAAACCCGAATTCACGAACTTTGAATCAAAATAATTTTTTATTCTATAGAAAGTACTTCGATGATTTTCAGAAAGAAAAGTCTCCATATTACT
>JAXIUW010187182.1:0-12318 GCA_035591015.1 Cephalothrix simula
TTATAAGGAGCTTTAGATTGATAATTTTGTGATATGATTCGTTTTAGGCACAGAGGATGGAATGTTTTTTGGACGAATCTTTTTTCAAATAACAGTATGATATTTTCTTTACTGACCTAAAGAGACCACATTTTTTGTGTTTTCTATTGCTTTGATCTCCGTTTATTTAAATTCAAAATTGGCACAAAATGCTCCTTAATTAATTCACAGCAGTAAAATAAGAGAAAACAGAAAACAAAAATATACAAAAAAGGGTTAATCAATTGTGCTAGAGATCAATGTGTTATGAAAATAATAAAGGTGGAACACCAATTATGCAGGACTTGGTTAAAAAGTTCAGGTTAACCGTAATTTGAGACTCTTTTAAAAGTCCTATGCAATAATATATGAAGAAAATGTGATGAAGATTTATGAAATGACAGACGTTACTTACAAGGCTAATTGACACTCATGAATAATAAATTAAAATAAATAAAATTCGGTACTTGAAATTTACAAACTACATTAATTTACAATTTACTCCTAATTTTTACGTTATAAAAAGCAAATTTTCAGAGGCATACAGCTTTATAGACGCCCTCCGACTAGACATAAATTAAACTTAATATAGCAGGGTGAAACCTGCAGAGTTTTTTGGCCCTGTGTTTTTAAACTATCTTTGCTACACTAATAGTGACTGAGCAATATATCGTAGTTTCGGAATCTTTCTTTCAAATAGATTGTAACTAGCACTTTTTAAAAATGTCATCACAACCGATTCTGGAAGATCCCTCGGTGAAATGGCAAGGGATGCAAATTATGGAAAAAGTTAACACATTAAACCGAATAAAATTTTGATCACTGAGTTTGATGCATTTTTAGCAAGCGCAATTTAACATATAAAAAGCTACTATCAATCTTTTTAAACAGCAAAATAATATTCAATAAATGATGATTGATTTTGAATTGGGGAACTGCCCCAGAATATGTGCTTTTAAATATGTAAATAAACATTAAACTGATTGCAGCTACAAGAAGAATGCATGCATGATGTCAGTTGAAATTTGCATACATCATGTTATTATAAAGGACCTTTTGTAATATCTTTACAATAAAATAAATATGATATACATATATTTAATATATACACCCTGGTTAACGACTAATGCTTTCGAACAAGGTACAAGTACATCGTTAGAAATCACAAATAAGTAAACATTGGCAAAAAATGCACCGTTTTACGATAATAACACATAAATATATAATTGTCAAATATCTACTAAATTTACACACCACTTATGATTGAAGCTTTTATATAACACTAAGAAAGAAATCATAAGATCTATATTGACTAGTTATTAAGCACAAAATTGTTTAATCTAATTTTTATCACCTATTAGTATTAATTCATGATAATGAAATTATGTAACCTAATTAATTAGAAAATTTAAAAACTTAAAGTTTAAGAAACACCATTTAATCCGTGTTTGTATAATAAGAATAATGATCCACACTACAAGAACTTTTTGAATTTTTATCAATCCAACGTTTCGATCAACCTCGTGTGATCATATGTGATCAAAACGTTGGATTAATAAAAATTCAAAATCCAAAATTTGTTAGTGTGGATCATAATTCTTATTTACAAACTTATTCATACAGCTTTGCTGAGCAGTATTGAAACAAATCACTCGCTGAATTCATTAATAATTAATTAATCATATATATAATATTCATTATATATTAATCAGATTTCAAATGCTTGAAAATGGCACAAAAATATTAGGATAACGATAGAGACAGTGCAAAAGAGACACGAGTGCAAGCTAAGTTAAGTAACAGTATTAATACATTAACAAATCGATGTAAACTTGGACAGTTAGAGACAAAAAGTGTCTCGTGACAATAATATTGCAGATTACAACAGCAGTCTGCAAATGAGTCTAAACTGAGGTTAATTGATAGGAATTTGATATGCCCCACCAAGTTTTTTGTACAAATTAACCAGCAGTTTTAGATTCATATTTGTAAGATCAATATCACTTAATTAATTGTGAGTGATAAATAATAAATTAAATCAAACATGGAATCAGCTAATGTGGAATCACACAGTTAGATTAGCCCTCCACCTGTTTTCATAGATTAATTAATTCATAGATTCATACATTTTGTGACAACACTTTTATACTTTGTAAAGATTATTGCACTAAGCTGAGATACCTCACATTAAACACATTTTTAATAATATTTACATATAAATTATATAAAATATGTACAACGTTTTTTGTAAATAATATTTACACCAGTCGAGCGAAACTTTTAAAGGCGGCTGAATGAGGATTGATACATAATGGTACTCGACTATTTGATTGTTGTTCTAATATAAATTTTTGAAGTTTATCTGAAATGAAATAATATTTTGTTTAGTTATGGGTTAAATCCATATGCTAAAACATTCTTTAATTAAAAATTACACGATTCTTACATGTGTAGTGTTTCCAAAAATACATCCCGTCCCCACTTGACCGATCTTGAAATTTTAAATTATTCATTCGGATCAATAACGTATTAAATATACCGATTATATTACACGACACGGCCTGAATAAATGTAATGTGAAACTTAAATCCTCTAATCGCTAAAATATAAAATGACGTTCAGTGGCGGATCCTCAGAAATAATATTTTGCCGCAAAAAGCAGAAAATTTTTAGACAAAAATGCACAAAATCATGGTCAAATAAAATAATTTGGCAAAATATAGATGCACAAGTGCCGCAAGCTGCTGCACTGCGGCACCCTAAATCTGCCACTGATGACGTTCTTAAAATATAAACAGTTGAAACTTTGGTAGGGTAAAATTCAAATCGATTCACAAAGATCTTGGTCGTTTGCTTGGTGTGAAACCCACTCACTTAATCTTTGCAATTATAAGCAGTTCCCGGGAGCAGTTCTTTGAACATTATAAAGGATGTAGCGCATTACCTACCATGGGAAACGCGTCTCACCTGTTTCACAATTATCCGGACGTTCGTTTTTTGTTTACATTCATGTGACTATGATGGGTTCACCAGTTATTCATAAAATTATATCTAATATGTTAATTGCCTTGTTTACTGGCGTCTATGAACGTGCATTGTTGTGTTAAATGAATTGGCCATTTAATTAGGTTATGATATGCTATGACGATCGTATGAATTAAGTCACTATAATAACAAAAGGCCTATAGCAACCAAAAAAGCTTACGAAGCGCATTAGTTGCAACTAGATCTTTTGGCTATCGTTGCGTAATAGCATTACCTTTAGCTTATTGAAATATCAGGTTGCAACTCGTGCGCGTTTTGTATACTAAGATTCAACTTCAGATGCTGCTGCAACCCGGAAAATAAGATATTTTAAATTCAATGGTGATAAGAAGTTAGATAGAGAATGTGTGTATAAATTTTAAAGGCTATCGGAAAACATTTGTTTTTAACTATGATGAGGCGCGTTTCCCATTAAAATGTGGTAGGTCCTTTACATATATGGCATTAGGGGACTTTAGCCTTTGCCATCTTTGTGATTTTTATCACTAATGATAAACATGTAAATGATTTAGTGAGAAGAGATATTCACATGACTAATTAACATGTGCCATCAGACACATTACAACAATAATAACAGACATCGTTTCAATGAAAATCGATAGAACTTTTCAATAAAATTTGATTTATATTATTCATAGGATCATAACCTAAATTGTGATTCACATAGGAAAATTAATCGAAAAATGGGAAATGGATTAACACCCATTATAAAAATATTAAACAGTTCACCATGGCAACGACAGTTGCTAAGGAAGCTTACCTCTTACTCTCGTTACAGAAGTTAGTTCATCTTCAAAGGCATAGCTAAACGGTTGACGACTTAAGGGTTCAAATTCGCCGGTATATTGCCGGCCGGTAGGAGTATTATGGCAGCATTTACACATACAGGAATGATAACGAAGTCTTCCCTCATCAAGATAAGGATGAGCCAGTGCATCTGTTGCAGTTATTCTAGTTTCCTATACAGAGAGAAAAAACAACATCTCATTGCAGTGAATAATTAACTATTACCAAAACCAACTATGCATCCGAGTATTTAATCACCGACTTCGTTTTGCCCCCTGAACTTTTGATTTTTGCCTATCGACACAAAGAATAACGTACTGACCTGTTAACGTGCAATTAGGAGCGGGCGTTCCCCCTCCGTACGGTTCATACCTTATCATATAGGCTTTATTGGCATAAACTGCTATTTAGCCCATTAACTTGTAAATCATTTCATTATCATTTTCAATTCGATTTGTGATATTTTTAGAAGTTGTTATATATTTGTAGAAATCGGATGTTAGAATTCTTTTAATATAACAATATAACGCATCAAAACTGAAACTGAGTAATGTGCGGGTGCCATAAAGAGTAGAGCAATTGGGATTGGTATAGTATAGTATTCGGACGCGGGTGATCCCTGAAAGACACCAAAATGTTCACAAAAAGAATGATCCTTAGATTTCGAAAAGTGGAGCCCGGCTCAGTTAAATTCGCAAAATTATGTGCGACCTAATCAACATACCAAAAACAGTGGTATAAATTGATTATGCCCTTTATTAAATGCCCAACATCTAAATGCTATCTTAAATTAAAATTTTAAAGCTTTGACTTTAGTCGTAAAGTTTGTAATGCATCAGTTAGTCAATGGAAGTCAGAATGGGTGGGGTGCAATAGATGGGGATTTTAGGAAAGAGACTTCTAATCGCGCTGCCCCACCTCTATTACACATGTAACGCCTTCCAACATAGGAACTTCAAATGACAGGTATATCTGAGTGCTTTAAAACTAATTAGATGTTTACCGATTTGTGGAGATTAAAAAGAGTTATAGCCATTCGCGCACTCGTTACGCCCCTTGTGCCCACCTGCCTCAAATGGCACCCCAAAAGTCATGCTATAATCCTTAGTTATTAGACGTTAAAGGAGTAAATGTAGATAACCGCTAATAACTGATAATAACTAATTGGCACAGTATCCACTTATTACATTGCACCTGAAATGCACCACTAATCAAGGTGCAAATTACTAATTGCTTAAAGTATATATGTATATACATGTATGCACTTTACTTTCACATAGTACACATAATTGTACATAATATAATTTCATGCAAAAAAGAATAAAATGTACTAGTAACATACTCCAACACTGTTACACATCAGTGATCAACAATTCACAGGCTAAATGTAGCAGATGTTTCTAAACAACGCAACAGCAGATGTGACTTACCGGGTCAAAAACTAGCATTCTACATAACAAATGCACAGCCTCATGCGTGGCTTGATTAGAAAGGGTGTAGAGTGCAGCCATGGATGGCTGTTTATGTGGTTGTCGCGAAATGTGTGCTCTCGCACCATCACAAGCTGTTCTCATATCATTTATTCCAGGGGTTCCAAGTAAATCAGTAATGAGATCCAACTGTAAAAATAAAAATAAATGAATTTTCAAATTCATTTTAAACGTTTGTTGAATGAAGGTAAATGTATTGAACTGAGATATTGCCAAGAATGCGTTCTTAATATATACATTTTTGGAAAGAGCATGAAAAGTTACACACCATGGGAGGGTTTTTAAATTTTTAGCCCCACCTGGTGGCGCAAAATGTGCAAAAAATTCGAAAATAGTAAGTCCCACTTTTAGTGATCGGATATTAAAGACCCAACAGCGGTATAATTATAAATAGTTGCATCACAGATGGCGCTGCTATTCACTCCCCGGAGATTCAAACGGCTGGTTCTTTCAAAATTGTCTCTCCTAAATTACTTGAATTAGTAAACTAATCATTAGTTTTGCAAATCCAAAACTGAACAACAACTACTATAAATATATTTCTAATCAAATTTTAAACATTCACCATTTTTAAAACCCTTGTTTATCCGTAATCTTGACATTAACATAAAGGTTGTATATAGGCTAGCAGTTATGATTCACTCGAGTCGATAGCTACTAGTACTGGTCGCGTGCCAGCCAATTTTATGTTGGGTTTTTAAGGGAACACCCCGAATCGTTCCGGTTAGACCAAATCTACCTACCATAGGTTGTTTTGCATAAATGACGCCAATCATGGGTTCCTAATAATATCAGGTGGCCCGTGGGGGCAAGTCAAAGGTCATATGAACCCATATGAGCCTTGGAATAAATTAATCCATAGGTGACAATTTTACACCTAAGAACCCGATACTTGGGTCATTAAGCATGCTTGATATGCCAAACAACCTATTGTAGCTAGTTTTGGACTATCGGGGTGTTAGTACCACTAAAAGTGGGTCTATTTTCGAATTTAAAAACCCTCCCATGGTGTGTAACTTTCCATGCCCTTTCCAAAAATGTATAGGGTTAAGGGGTTCCGATGCCCCTACTAGGAAATCTAGACGGGGGGCCGATATTTTTACACTTCACGGTGCCTCATCCAATTTTCCATCCATTTGTGTACATGTAGTATAGTAACCCCAGGCAGGCCCGGGCGAAAATATCCCAACTTATTGGTTAGTATTTTATTAATTAGTGGTCACTTATTTATCATTATTGAGAACAAGTAGTCATTAAACTGCTCAAACGAGCCTAAATACTAGGGTCATCACCTCTTACTAACCAATAATACTAATATACACGTCTAGATTTGTACTCTGTCAATCAAAGTATTTCACTAAATTGATTTGATTGGCAATCAACGCTATAAGAACGTATTATTCAGTCAATAATGAAAGCCTGTTATACATTTATTTTATTTTAAAAAAAATTTTATAGGCCGCTTTAATTACGAAATTGCCGGGATAAATGGAGAAACCCCCAAAAGGGGTTTTTCAACAGTAGTTATTTTATATTTTTATCCTGGTCAGTCAGATTATATGTATACAGTGAATATGATTCATAAAATCGATGGTAATAATAAAGATTATCCTCATAATCAATTCTTACATAGATGGTGTCATATTTCTGGCATTCAAAATCTAAAATGACTTACTTGTTGTATAGGTGTTTGAGCTTGGAATAAAATTCTACGGCTTAATAATTCGGCGAAAATGCAGCCAACAGACCATATATCAATGGCGGAGGTATAATGTTTAGCACCCATTAAAATTTCGGGAGCCCGATAATATTGTGTTACAACTTCCTGAGTCATGTGCCTCGACTCGTCGGGTTCCTCGATTCTGGCTAAACCGAAGTCACAGATCTGCAAAGGAAATAATGGTAGGACATTTCAATAAAACAAAATATATCTCGAAAAATTATTCGATAGTAAGATCAAGAAGTCTTTTTAGTCATATTTTAACATTAATTACTTATTCTGAACCCTGCTGGAAAACCCTGGTCTAAGCCTATATTTTCAAAGGGGTTACTCCACCCTTGGGCCATCAAGTAATTTTTGGAAAAGTTTAGAATATAAAGGGTGTTAGGCCAAAGCTGCTCATTTCCAACGTTCTTTGTGTATATAAATTATTTAGAATCCATACAAGTTGGTGTTGCGACGAGTGAAGCGAGACGGAAATATTTTTGGTTTTTAAAATGCAAAATATAAATTTTTTAAAATCAAAAATAAGGATTGCTTGTGACCTAAATATATTTTTAAAAAACTATCCTTTTAATGCTTCTTTTCAATCGGTTTTGAACCTTCAAGAAAAACTAATACTTTACTTGGATTAGTATACGCGCAAAAATGTCACAAAATGCCAGATCACGAGAAGATGACATTTTGCGGTTAGAAATAGAGAAAACAATAGTCTGGATTTTATCTATTTCTCTCAATATTCCTTGACGTTTCATCGTACATTGTATTCCGATGGGATTTTGAAACGGAAATTGAAGCTACCTCGAGAGCAAAAGGATCACGTACTAACCTTAAGAACACAATTACTATTGACTAGAAGGTTTCCCGGTTTTATATCCCTGTGTATAACACGTGCAGAGTGAAGGTATTTTAGACCACGTAGTATTTGATACAAAAATACTTTCACGTGGTCTGAAGTCAACGGTTGAGGTGAAACAATAATTTTGTGCAGGTCACTCTGCATTAATTCTGTAACCACATATCTGAGAGTTGTTAAGGAATATGCACAGAACAGCATTCATCCGAATCCGTGGCAGAAAACTGGACACGAAAATGACCCAATTGAAATGAAATGTCATCGACTTTTCTATATACCGCTAGAGTCCGGGTTTATATCCCGGAACTCTTCGGCGCTTTCTCAGATCCTAGTCCACGCCCCACTTTTTTAACGCTGACCGATGGTAAGACTAGAACTCACGCAAGCCAGGACGAAGGATTTTATGTGACCTACGTAGTCTTGTTCAGCGCCTTTAACCACTCGGCCATCCAGACAGATGAAAACGGATAAAAAGGTTACATGACCTTTTCACGATCAAGAAGGATCAAAAACTATTTCAGCCACAGGGCGTTTTAACCCTACCATAAAAAAAGATTTCTTAACTTGTATAATACCATGCAAAAATGTTCAAACTGTTTTAAAGAACACACTGTATTGTTCACGTTTCTTGGTGGCAAACCAAAACAGGGCCTAGGTAAATATTTTCGCATTTTTCGGGCGTGTTTATGTATTATATGGCGTGTGTAAATGTATTAGGTGGCGGGCGAAGTAAAAATCTTTAAAAAAAATAATAATAATACTATCAGGAATAATATACTTCTTTGTAAGTTGTAAAAATTATTTCAAAATCCTAGGCCGCGTCCTTACACGCATTGATTAAATATTTTAAAGAGAATTAGATCAGTTTATTAGGCCATAGGTCAAAAAATTTTATAGAAAGATTTGACCTGTATGATCTTGTATCGAAAATAAATATATACAAAAATAATTATGACAAATAATATTAATAATCTTTTTCCCTTTAAATATAATTTGTTATATATACAAATAATGTTAAGTTTGTACATACTCAGATTTCTTTGTGTGAAATTTTTATATATGGCAACTTGTCAACTCGGTCGTGCTTTGTTATCAAGCATGAACTTGATTATAGGTTTATGATATAAGCCATTTGGTACATTGTGTAATCCAGGAAATTGATTACCAGAAATTATCAATATCAGTATACGAGGTAATCCGAGAAATCTCTTCTCATACAGATAGATATGATGTAGTTATTTTTACTGAGTACAGAATGTAGTGTCATTGTTTTTATAAAGTAAGAACATTTCAAGGTTCAAACAAAAGTCACCTGCCAAAGTGTTACATATATATCTGTACCGGTAATGCAAATCGGTTTCATAATATGATCAAAGGTTAAGTCTTTGGTATTATCAAATTTTCTGGAGAAAGCATGATTAGATGCTTTCTAAAAAACACGAAGCACTAAAGAACCCAGGCAGACTTTTCTAATTTTCGCCCACTTCATTAGCCACAAATTTACGATTTATAGCGTCATTGATTAGGTGTTAAACTACAATGAAATATTCCCATAGAGGGAAATATCATTATCTTATGCCAACTAATCCCCGTCGGGATTCGAACTCGCGCCCTCTGGCACCAGCTAATAGTGTCATTGATTTGAATACAATTTTACAATCATATTTCATATCAAGTATAATGATTGATGTAGAGGTTGTAGCATAATTTTTGATAATGGAAAGTTATTACATCATTTACCGGTTTTATTTGATGGGTGGCAAACTATCATTATATTGACCCACAGAAATTATTGATTAAGAAATTTTCGAATCTCTATTTGTACACAAATAGGACTATACCTTACACGACCGTGAACAATAAATAATCAAAGAACTTGGGCTAACTTCCCCTGATATCGCCCACTAGATTTTCCAAATCTAAATTTACTTCAAATCACCTGAAACTCTGCTGAACTCTGTAAATAAGATGTAAGTAGTCTAAATTTTTAAAGTTCGAAAATATTTTTTTCGTTTCAACAAATATTTTTGGCAAGTATAGTCCATCATATGTGTACAAATGAATAGAGATTCAAAACTATCCTGATAAAGTATGTTGTCGGTCAGTCCACATAATGAAACTCTGTTAACAAAAAATGCTGAGACCTAGGCGTCATACTTAAAAAACGGTTAATTATTCTTTTATTCAATAATCATGCTATGACATTGGTTTAATAAACCTAAATATCACAATAGTGTCAATTCATTGGACAATTCTATTGAAATCAATGAAGTAAATACATGTACTGTGAAATGGTCAGGGGAAGTCAGCCCAAGTTCTTTTTACACCTCCTTTTGAAGTATTAAAATTAGTTTCTTGTAATAAAAAGGATACATTTCTTGGAAAAAATCTGTGTGGGGTGGCTGCAGAATGTCCAAGGCAGATAGCACCTTTAAAATAAAGAAAAAAAAATTATAAACCGATTCACTTTTATATCCTTAAGTTTTTCTTTCTTTGAATGAAAAGTATAACTAATAATAATTAAAACTCCAACTCACATTATCATGCTTGTAGTGACATAACATTTTTAATTCTCTATAAACCCGTTTGCAAGATATCAAATTCTGGAAGACATTAGGCATCTTCTTCAAAGCTACCCTTTTACCATCTCTTGGGTCTGTTACAGACCTGAAATTTAAATTCAAATAAATTACCAGGTACTTAGTTGACAGATCTTGGTTCAACCTATTAAATGAAACTGGTACCTGATCTTTCCCAATGCCACAAAAGTCGATCATTTTTTTACTTCAAGTCTTGAAATTTTTTACGACGTCAGTAAAATTTTGCTATTATCTCATCGCTAGTGTCTATCTTGAAGTATGAACTAAGATATTGCACGAAGTATTTTTTAGATTCCTATCAGAGTTTACTTAGAGAACAGTCTGAGGAATCCAAAGAAGGTATCAAGTCAATTATCAAAAAGAAGTAGCAGGTAGATCTACTGGTAATAAAAATAGTGGTGGTTATTTTTTTTTGAACAAACATAATCTACAATCTATTTGATAGAAAAATATTTAAATATTTTTGTTTTATATGATGTCATCATTTAATTTAAGAATTCATCTCGTTTAAAAAACACAGATTGTCTTTTTTGGAAAACAGACTTATTCGAACAAACCATTGGTAATTGAATTGAATAGTAAAATCATAATTTTGGGCTTTGACAAGTTTAGAATATATGTGACCAAATATTGATAAAATCCCAATTCTTATTCAATCACCTTTAGAGAGTGTTTGTTGTTTTTATAAAAGATTATATATTTTGTAACTTCACTTTCAGTTTTCACAACTTGAAATTTTCAGGATGGGGCACTGAACATTAATTTATCATAAAAAAACAAATACTCTTGAAAATAAATAAAACTCTCGAAAGGTAAATAAATAAAGACTATATTGGTACCATTCTGTAAAATAATAATGCATTAGTTTTTTGAATACCTAGGTCATATCTGCCGTGGAGAGGAAAAGGAGTCTTACAGTACTCAGTTTTTGCAAATTTTACAGCATCCTCGCTACCAAGGTAGTAATACTATCATTATTATCCTGGCATTATGGAAATGATTGAAAAGACAGAATTCTCTGGCACTCGATGCCCTGGTTACTTGAGTTCGGATAAATGATTGCATTTTAAAGCCCTAGTGCAAATTATGCTGGGTGCGCCAAATAAATTTGGCGCAGAAGATTTTTAAAAAGCTGAAAAATTGGCGCAAGTTTGGGGAAAATCAACCAGAAACGCTATTTGGCGCAGACAAAATTTCAAGAGAAAAATCTGCACAAACCTTGAAATACTCCCGTGAAACAAACCAGCTGAACAATCTAATATATTTTCTCTTTGTAAGTGTTAACCACAATATTGACCTTCTTTTTGCTCTTCAAAAATTTTAGCTCACAATACGGCGCGCTAAATTATCTGAAAACCTTACGGTGCAACATTTTCACGTGAATGATTTAACAGGTATGTAATCATCCAGGCACACCTACCAGCACACTTTGCACAATGGTTTTAAAGCACAATAGAAGGATATGCCAGATATCTCAGGCAAGTTGTCAACGATTTTCATTACAGACTGGGGCAGGGTAGAATGTCATCGACTTCTAGTCTGTAGGGAGGATGATTTTACAGGGCAGGAGATACTAGATAATTGTAATCATCCCGAAGCAAGGCCCTGATCCCTTACAAGGTGCTAAAGAAAGACTATTAATCATGAATCCTATTTCTACAATACTGAACTTGAAATTAAGGACTACTGTCATTACAATATGAAATTGGAACACTTACTTTTGGCTATTTTTCCCTTTTTGGCTGGATAATTTGATCTCTTAAAACTATTTTAGTAATCCATATGCATCCTCAATTACAAAAA
>JAXIUW010187737.1:0-12281 GCA_035591015.1 Cephalothrix simula
ACTTGCGAATTCTCCATCATGCGGATACGTACGATTCTTTCATATATGCGAGTCCCGTATCCTTGTGTTGACTAAATACGCGGATGCGCGGCATGCAATACGCGGCTTGAGAAATGCATAAAGCTGTGGACATGTCTCTCCACAGTTTCATCTGCCGTCTAACTGTGTATATTATGCATGTTTTGTAATCATGTTCTTTGGTATACTGTATTTGCTATTTTGCTGTCCTTTTTCAGGCTAGACTTCTATCACAGAAATTCTTCAAGAAGGTATACAATTTTATGTAAAATTTACACTAATCATTTTGCTATTTTACCATCCCCGATTTTAATTTCACTCATTATTGATTTTTAAGGGTGCTCCTGTGAATGCTTCTACTCTCTCAAGTTTACCAACTTTATGTCTTGGAACTGTACCCACAAGTATAATGGGTGAAATGTCACCGTCTACAATCAAATCAAGCCTTGCTAGTTTCGCTTCCGGTATAGAGGAAAAACAAAGTTCGACTACAAAGACTGCCAAAAAGACACTATCTCAACTTACCGCTGGTCCTGTCGCTGTAACAATTTACAATAAGGTGATTATGGGCATTTTCAGCAAAAACATCATCAGTCAGAAAAAAACACACCTAACGGACAGAATTAGTTTATATATATATTAAGATAACGGCTAAAAAAAGTTAGCATTGAAGCGGTTTACATGAGATAACTTAATTATCTATTAGAATAATCCATTATGGTCTCGTCTCCATCAACTTAAATGATTCTGAATTACTGTATTTGATTTTAGAAAGTCGGTGTGCCATATCCGCATAGAGGTACTATAGCATCATGATGTTCATCGAATGTCCCTGGGGGCCGGGGGGGGGGGGCTAGGCAGGGCCTGCACAATATAAGGCGACATTAGAACTGCCCCGCGATTGCGCGTTGGGCCTTCTCCCCGACCCCCGGGGATTGCGGATTCTAAGCAATTCTAATAGATCTTTATAATCTTTATCTCGAAATGTATTGCACTCGAAAGACTTATTGTCGATTAATGTAGTCTCAAAAACATTTTTATCACCGTTTGATTATATTTTATTCATTTCGGCCCCGCCTCGGGAACTGTGTCACATAGCCCCATGGCCCCCTATAGCGGAGATTTGTATTGATTAATATTTATTTTTTCTCAAATTGCCCCGCCCCCGGGGACTGCACGCTACAGAGGGTGGTGCAGTCCCCGCCCCTCCTGCGGGGACATTCGGTGAAAGGTGCATAACACGCTTACACCGCCGCCGCCGGTACTCTTTTGGCCCAAAACCTTTTTAAAAATTAGGTTTTAAGACGGTAATGAAATTATATGCAGGACCGTAGCTATTCAAATTTTTAGAGGATGTTTTCATTTTTTGTAGGTGTCGCCATTGAAGGATCAAGATGCATCTGTTTTGCAAACATTTATGACTGGTGGTCTTGCCAGGGCCGTCACTACTGATGATATAGGTGGTGTTACGGCCAATAAGCTATGTGGAAATCCAACCATGTTTCAGTCTTGTGATACGGCTCAGGTAAGTATCACAGGAGGCCTAGAAGGGGGTTTAACGGTGGTGGCCTAAATTTTGCCAAATGGATTGGATTTTGGCAAAATCAAGCAATCGGATTCGGGTGACGGATTCTGAATTTCCGTGGGGAAATTGTCATAAATGGGCTCGGGTGACGGGTTGAAGGATTTCACCTTGGCCTCGAATGGCTCAAATGAAGTTTTATATCCTATAATTTACCCAATAGCACGAATGTACCCAAAATTTTTTTGCCTCGCTTTGCTCTGCATTACGCATTACCATTAAAGAGCTTTTTACCTTAAACTGACGGTGCGGCCTCAATTTATCCAATATTTGTACAAAATTATAAAATTTTATGTAAATTAACATGTAGGCAGATCACGCGGGTCCGGATGACGGATTTTGAAGTTTTTTGGCGGAAGTGTATTTTGTCAAAACCGGGTTCGAAAATTGGATTAATTGAATGGATTTTAGAGATTTAGGTGTGGTGGTATCGGATTGGATAACCCCCCTTCTAGGCCCTCATCACAGATAAAAACACTGTCCCCCAAAAAAACTAACGATTTATTGGCATTTCAAGCGTAAACATCTTTAGGAAAAACTACTTTCCTTAACATTGGTTGTGTTCTTTTAACTTTTCCCAGATAAGCCTAGGGCTGTCCCGACTTTCCCCAGGTAACTGGCAAAAAAGAACGCATATAGACTTTCCCCGGCAAAAGTGTCGTAGCGGATGTTGGGTCATAACTAAATAATTATACCATTGCAACATACCTTATTACCTTCCCAAACTAAACTATTTCCCTTAGCAGTCACTAAAATTGGCTGCTTGATTCCATCAAATAATAAAATAATTCTTCTAAAATTTTGCCCTGAACTTGCCGCCATTTTGTATGAACTTCTCCGACTTTTATTATTATCTCTGCCTACGGGGTGGGATAAAGTTGGGGGTCCCCTGGGCTCCTCCAAGTGCTGGGGGAAGGTAAAGGAAACGCAATTGAAGGAGCCCTGGGCTACCCAAGGCGGGAAAAAGAACACCACTATTGTATTTTTTATATCGTTGATGGTTCTCAATAAATATACAATCGGATGAAAAAGTGGGAACTAAAAACCATATATGATTTCTATTGGAGTGTGGTCGTTATCTGTTAACTTTCTTTTCATCAAAACAGAGTCATGCAATTTATACAAAATGCAAGTCTACCTTGGGTGATATTAGGACCAGCTCAGCTGCGAATTATGGCAATTCTCTTGGTGGAGCATCCTCTGCTGACATTGACAAGATCCCAAACAATGAAATTTTAGACGTTGCAGAGCATTTCTGCCCAGTATATTCAATGCTTTCACCTTATCAGGTAATTAATTATTTACAGTTTTTCCAAATTAGACAAACGAAAAACATTTTGTTTTTCTCAGTTAGACCTATGCCAGAAACATGTCCAGAGCACTTTGAAGAACATTTTCATAATACGAAGTGCTAATTACCCGCATGGCGCATAACGATATAAGCGACAATTGAATTTCCGCGTCGTATATTATATCTCTGGACATTGTGTTATGCCAAATTGATCAAAACTGTTGACAATTATCAAAGCATGAAATAAACAAAATATGGGGGCTTAAAGTGTTTTTCAGCTTGGGCTTATTTCTCTAGGCGTGAAAAACGATCACGGTACAGTTGTGCCGATCAGTTTTATCATTGACATTTTAAAAAAAAAGTATTTTAAGATTTAAGTAATGATCAGTAATTAAAGTTATTAATGAAAAATAATTTGACTTTAAAAGTCTTGAATAGATCATATTAAATTATGAATCAACTCTTTGGAAGGATCGACTAAAAACTACAATCCTACACTTGGGGCTAGGCCCAAGGTCGATCAAGTGCCCTATAAAACGTTTGGTCTCTTGAATATAGCTTACCATCATATTTTTAGGTGACATCACTGAATGCAAAAGTATGGGGTGTCCTTCAAAGTGAAAACTATGCATCTCTATCCAACGCAACTAAACTAAAAAACATAAAGTGTTTCCTAAGGACGACAAGGTAAGATAAGAGTAGGCCTATGCTAAATTATGATCCATTACTAATCTTAAACCGCAAGAAGCAAAAAATCCCAAGGTCACCAACAAAATTTTAAATTTCTCTTTTCCCAATTTTTTTTTCAAAAATAACCCTTCTTGAATGTAGGCACATTTTGGGAAAATATTTCTCAATTTTCTTGAACTATGTCGTCATTTGTAACATGGTATTAAATTTTTCTAAAAATTTTCAATTTACAAATGACATACATGTAGTTCAAGAGAATTGTAGTTTATTACAATAAACGTTACCTCACCTCAGCTCCGCTTCACTAACACGTTGATCGCGCAAACCGGAGAAAGGGGGGGGGGTGTTCAACGATCTTCGACTTTAAAATTGAGAGAATTGAAAAATGCCTAAAATGTTGATTAACTTATTCATATCAGGAATTAGGGTCTCCGAGCCTCATTTTGAAAAAAAGTTGAGAAAAGAGAAATTTAAAAGTTTGTTGTTGGCCTTGGGATATTTTTGCTACTTCCGGTTTCAAATTTAGTAATAGACGTAATATGCGGGTTTCTACGATTCACCAACTCCCAACTTTAAAGTGACAGCGCAAATCGTAATAATTGTTCGCTGTTTTATGCTGAAGATGCGAATTTGAAGTTGGGAGTTGGCGATTCGTAGATTTGAAAGTATGGTAAATCACCAACTCCAACTGTAAAGTTGGGCATTGGCGATTCGTAGATCGGAAAGTATGGTAAATCGCCAACTCCCAACTTTAAAGTTGGGAGTTGGTGAATCGTAGAAATCCGTAGACCTTTCCTTAGGCCTAGAGCTAGCTAAGAGGTTCACAAGAGGTCGCAAACTGTCAAACCTTTTCTCCAGTTCTTCTGTAGCCTAAAATGTATGTTTGATGTTGGTACAGATTTTTTCTTCCTCTGTCTAATTAACCCCACGAAAATAACACGCCGTTGACGTTAACTAGGAAACCGCAATTCCCCCCCCTTATGATTCGCAATCCGACACCTCATTATGCATGATGTCCATATTTTTATCGATCAAAATGTGTCTGGAGCTTTTTACGCTAAATAATAAAAATAATGCCTAACTTTGCTGAAATGCAAATAATTAAGAACTATAAACAGAAAATATATATTCAACCAGGTACAATAGAGATCAAAAGAGGTTCTTTGAACATGTTCGAAAGAAAAAAATAAATTTTACAAAATAGCCCGAGCCACTTCGATTTTGTTACACAGTTTTGCATGAAAATCATTATTTTACACACATAATTGTTTTAAGTTTTTTGAATTCTTGTCCTCTTGTTATGGAATAGTATTTATTTCAATAAATTCACCATTATTAAGTGGTCTTTTTTGAAAAAGAGGGAAAATTTTGTTATTTTTTGATAACGCAAGATGAAATGTTATAAAAATTTACCTTTCAAACACTCATAATTTATCTTTATCGGGATTAATCGTATCAAACTTTAATTATTAATAAAAGCTATGTCTTGTACTTTCTTACCATTATTTTGGTTTTATGAATATCTAAATATATGCTAATAAATTGGAAAAAATGGCATAGTTGGAAACACAAACTCTGCAATCTCGCGACAGTCTTTCTGCAAGAAGCGATCTGATTGGTTGTGTCCATGAGGTCGGCCATTGAATATATACCCACGCTTCCTGGAAAATTCATTCTCGCTCTTGGCTTCCACGTGACTTGCAGTTCATTTTACGCTCTTCTAACAGTCTACAAACAGTACAAATGAGTTACAACAGAGGCGGAAATAGTGAAAATAGGGGGCCACCCCAAATAGAAGGTATGACTTCTCTAAAAGTGGACAATTTAACCTATCGAACTACAATGGAAGATTTACGAAAAGTGTTTGAACGCTATGGTGATATTGGTGATGTTTACATTCCACGAGATAAGTACAATAGACAAAGCAGAGGATTTGCATTTGTGAGATATTACAGCCACCGTGATGCTGATGATGCTATTGATGCGTTAGATGGGGCCAAACTAGATGGTCGAGAAATCCGTGTTCAGGTAGCAAAATATGGTCGTCCTGATGATCTCAAGGAACGTAGTGGTGGACGTGGAGGCAGATATAGTGGAGGTGGTGGATATAGGGATAATTATCGGCGTCGATCAAGATCTAGAGACAGAGGTTATAATAGTTACCGTAGTCGAAAACGCTCATGGTCAAGGGAAAGACGATCATCATATCGTAGATCCAGATCTCGATCTCCACGAAGAAAATCCTATGACAGATATGACAGAAATAGATCCAAATCAAACAGCAGAAGCCACTCAAGAGGACGTAGGTCAAGATCCAATGATAGTTATCGTCGATCGGGTAGCAAATCTCCTGATAGATATAGGCGTAGTGGTTCGAGGAATTCTTCATCGCCAG
Source organism: Cephalothrix simula (assembly GCA_035591015.1). Classification (NCBI taxonomy): domain Eukaryota; kingdom Metazoa; phylum Nemertea; class Palaeonemertea; order Archinemertea; family Cephalotrichidae; genus Cephalothrix; species Cephalothrix simula. The sequence goes on from JAXIUW010187737.1 coordinate 5,977, forward strand.
GCAAAGATAAATCTCCAGGAAAAGCTTCTGAAAATGGACGTGACCATTCCAAATCGAAAGAAAATTCACCTTACGACTGATGAGAAATGAACTGTTATGAAACCTGTGAAAGGAACATTTAATACTATTACCAATTTGTATTTTTATCCCGGGTGTTTCAGACTTTCAGGTGACAAAAACAAAAAGCAGCTGAGATGCTGGTAATTATTTTATTACGGTGTAGCAGTTAAAACATTAATTTTATAAGAGCTCAAATTATTGTATATTAATCCTTCCAAATTTATATTTTAAAGGGGTAGCAGGTTTGCTGTTATGCCGCTATATTGTATGCTGCTATGCTGATTATTTTGTAAGCTGTTAGCCTCTTAGAAGCTGATATGCTGTATGCCGGTATTTGATTGTAAGCAGATTTTAGAATGCTGTAAATTGCTGATTTGATGCTGTATATCCTGATGATGCTGTTTTTAAATAAATGAAGGCTGTTTGCTGATGCCAAAATAAAGAAACCAAAGCTACAGCTGGTTAATCAAAATGAAAAAATCCCCAACACAAACAAAAAAATATAATTAAAAGTATGGCCCAACTCCCACAAAATAATCATGTGGACTGCCCCGATTCCTGCAGGATAGTCCTCCCCTGATGCTCACCCTTGACTTGGGATGTAGGAAAATCCCTAGTTTAAAAGGGCTGGGTAGGGAGATATGTTGCAACCTGCAGGTTTCCGTTAAATTTGCCCCTTTGAAAACTAGGGGTTTCCTACATCCCATGCTAAAACTATTTTAACTGGATGTAGGAAAATTTGATCCCTATTTAACAAAGGGCAGGGTCATAGAATAGCGCTAGCGAGCGAGGCTATTCTATGGCAGATAATTCTTATGTGCTGGGTGTGTGTGGTCCATTTTCATTGTTTGAAATACATAGTATTCGCAATCCGACACATGTACAGTGCTGCCACCAGTTTAGGTGAACTATTTGTAGGGGGGGTGAAACTGAAATAAAGCTGAATATAAAATAAATTGTAGTTACTATCTTGATACTTTTGAAAGACCTTTTAGAACTGTTCAGAGCTCATATTATAGCTCAACTTAAAGGGAAGGATTAATCCAGTGATAATAATCTATAACGGAATCTGGATTTAGTAGTAATGATTTTATAAGATCTTATAAAGGCGTTATGATTCATGAATTGTTTTGTATTCAATCCAAACCGACCCCCCGCCGTAGTCCCCCGTCGATCGATCGAACATAACATGTTACTATTGGTAGATACAAAACCATTAGTTACTATGCAGTACTATGGTAATACATATTACATAATATACTTTTGTTTTTCAGTGATACTGTAATCAATAAACTATCAACTCAAGACAAAGTGTCTGTGTGTGCAAGTATGGCTCAAAATTCTCTCAATTCAGTGTCGAATACCGATTTGAAAAAATTGTACAGTGCTTGCAAAGGTGTAAGTATTTCATGGACCAAAATAACTTAATACCATACATTAAATTGAAAAATAATTAATAATACATGAAAATAAGATAAAATGTTAAATTTTTCAGGCTGGCACGCCAGTGGGATATCTCAAGGAAATGTTGGCTGCTGTAACCTCTGCACATGTCGCAGCAATGAGTGATTCTGACATCACTGATAATCTTGCTGATCTTCAACTTTATGTTCAAGATAGTGATGCTAGAATGCAGTTGGCATCTAAAGCGAAAACACTTTTACTGTAAGTTGGAATCCTTCGAAAAAATTTTGATTTATTATATGAAAAAGTGGTTGTAACGAACTTCCTTTGTTAATACGTTGTGACGCACAAACACGCTTGCACATGTATTTTACACAGTGATGTTCCAACGATATTTTGGTGTGATAGAATGTGACTGATAATTTTTGATCATTTTTTCTTTATCCAGGAATGGACAAGATATCGGTAACATGACTTCAGCCTCAATGGTCAAAATGGGTACACTCATGGAAGAGCTATCTGATGCAGATCTGGCGAAACTATCAACGGTGAGTTTTAATAATTAAAAAATGGGTGGTTGCATGTGTGTTGATATATTCAATATTTATCTTAAATTCTCATAAAAGGCCACAATTAACGTGTTGTTTTGATTTCTAATTGTAGAGGTGCTTTAACACGATTTCGCGGCGACATCGATGCGTTTTTGTGATATCGCAAAATCCCATTTTAGTAGCATTCGGGAGAGAGCATAGAATGGAAAATGACGTCATATGGGATTTTCTGATCTTGCAAAGGCGCATCGATGCCTGCGATATCGCCGCTCCTTCCCGCCCCCTTCCTCTAAACCCAATGCGTGTTTGCAGTATCGCAAAAGCCGCATTTTTATTGCCGCTCCTTTGGCCCCTTTCTCCGAGTCCAATGCTAAGAATGCGATATTCCTGCGACATCGCCAAAGCGCATCGATGTCTCGGCGACACCGCAAAGTCCCGGCGATATCGATTGGACATCGTGGTGGCGATATCGCAGCGACATCGCACAATCCCTTTTAGTCGCATGGGGGAGAGCATAGAATGTAAAATGTCATAATAGCGATGTGGCCGGGATATGCAAGCGACATTGGTGGGATTTTGCGATATCGCAAATGCGCATCGATGCCTGCGATATCGCCGCTCCTTCCAATGCGGTTTTTGGATATCGCAAAGCCGCGTCGATGTCGCAGCGATTTTGCAAAGGCACATAGATGTCATCGTAATATTCCAGCGACATTGCAAAGTCCCGGTTCTCGGTGATATCGATGGGACATCGGGGTATTTAAGCGATATGGTGGCGACACCGATGGGCTTTTGCGGTATCGCAAAATCCATTCGGCGCATTCAGGAGAGGTTTCGGGATATGTATAAGCTACATCGATGGGATTTTACGATCTCGCAAAGGCACATCGATGTCGCTGCGATATCGCCGCTCCAGTGCTCCCTTCCTCCAAGTCCAATGTTATTTTGCAATATCGCCGCTCCATTGCTCTCTCCCTCTTAGCAATATCGCAAAATCCCCTTTAAAAGGCTTGCGATATCGGATACGACATCGTTTTCGTCCATTCATGTAATTTTATTACCAAACTTAGTTTTCTTTAAAAAACGTCCCGGCTTCTTATCCCATTATCAGTACAGTTAGTTATCCCGCAGTATTTGAAAATCAGTCTTCGTGTATATATTGAGAATTTATGTTTACTATGCCCTTAATTTTCTAGTCGGAACTTGGTTCAACCCTTGCTGATATGGCCTCTTACTATGTCAGCCAGTTAGAACGTTGTGAAAGTAGACAAGCAAATGGTTTTCAAGACACATTCTGCTCCAGTAATGTTGCCAAAAAAGAAAAATTACTTGGTAAAATTGTAACCGGGGCTTCCTCTACTGCTAAGCGTAGGAGAAAAAGAGGTAAGAGTACAGGTCAGAAAAATTATCTATAGATACATAATCCATATTAGTGGATGGTAAAATTGGATGAGACACAATGAAATTTACAAATTTCGCCCCCCCCGTCGAGATCTCCTAGAAGGAGCATCGGAACCCCTTAACCCTATTTATTTTTGGAAAGAGCATGAAATGTTACACACCATGGAAGGAAGGTTTTTTTTAATTTTTGCCCCACCTGGTGGGGAGTGGTGGCGCAAAATGTGCGAAAGATTAGAAAAAAATACTAAATGACTAAATCTTGGGTTCCTAATAATATTAGATGATCCGTGGGGTCGGTCAAAGGTCATATGAGCCTTAAAATAAATTAATCGAGAGATGACAATTTTGCACATTTTGCGCCACCGCTCCCCACCTGATGGGGCAAAAAATTTAAAAAACCCTTCCAGTGTGTGTAACTTCTCATATTCTTTGCAAAAATGTATAGGGTTAAGGGCAAGGGGTTCCGATGCCCCTTATAGAGATCTCAACAGGGGGAAATTTGTACATTTCACTGTGCCTCATTTGTGTATTTTGAAATAATTTCAAAATGTGGACAAAAGGTCAGATTCTTGTTGCAGTCCTCACGTTTTGGTCGATAAGGGTTGTAAATAATGGGATTTATCATCACGAAGGCGCATCGCATCGATCATGCTGCAGTATTGCCGCTCCTTCGCTGCCTCTCTATCTATCGCTAAATGCGATATTTTTCTATATATATCTTAATGTAACGATGTCAAAGCAAGGAATTGATGAATACATTCATGAGCTATATACTTTAGGTGGCTCAAATAGACAGATCACTTCGTTGCAAAGACGCATCAATTTCACCACAATATCCCATCGATGTTGCAGCGATATAGCCGCTCCTTTCCTCCAATATTTGTATAGGAATTTTGAGATATCGCAAAGGTGCGTCGATGTCGAGGCGCGATCAATAGATTTCGCGATATTTCAGAGGCACATCGATGTCACTGCGATATCGCAAAGGCGCTGATCATTTGCTCTCTTCCTCTACATCCTAAAAAAGTGATCTTGTGATATTGAAAAGGCTCATTAATATCGATGGGAGATTGGGTGTTTAAGCGATGTCGCATCGATTTTGCGATATCGCAACCTTTCTTTGCGATATCGTTTTGGCTCCCTCCATTCGTGTTCACGTTCAAGTGAAAGCTTAAATATTTAAAAAAAAAACTCGATCGATATTCATTCGTTTTTTTTTTGTATTGCAAATTTTTCTTCACACTTATTTGTTAAATATAGAAATTAAAATCATCATTATCTTTTTCAGCATCATGTACCGTCCAAATAACATGTGATCAAATTCAGAATATGGGGTCATCTGCTTCATCTTTGACTACAAGTCAGTTGAGTGGAATTTGTCAATCCGACTTCGAAAACTGTGCGGAATTTTTAGGCGGTAGTGTTCCTGGTTTTAGTGCTGCACAATGGGAAACTCTTGCCACATTAGCTAAATCGGTTAGTAGAAGCATCTCATTATATATGTCACTGGTCATCTTCTGCATCAAGGCGATATCATCCTTGAGTTAGCATACTGTAAATTTGGATCGATATTTTTTTAAAACCCGTTTTTTTAACATGATACACGTACACATGTATTTACTGTATTAATACGCGAACCCCGCCCTTAATGGACTAGTGAGTAACTGCGCGGTCCGAGCCAAAGAGGTTTAACCAGTAAATCAATAATGCAAGTTAATGCCCTTGACCTGACGTCATTCACAATTTTGATAAATAGTTTTTCGAGAATATCTTTGAAACTTAGTGGCGAAACAATAGTGTACAGGATACCCCCTGAAAAGGGCGCTACGAAAAAAAATGACGGGGGCCCGTATGGTTGCCTTTCGCCACTGGAAAAACTATATAACTTTCCGGCCGTAAACTTCCATAAATGAGCTGAGAAATCGTAGACTTTGAATATCTGAATAATTTGATTTTCAAAAATTTGCCTGAACGTCATCTTTTGGGTAGAAACTCAAACGCTTTAAAGCCACGAAGGTTTCGCATGCGTCTTTCGAGTCACCCATACAAAATGTATTGCGGCTTCGTGGCTTTTAAGCGTTTGTGTCTCTACCCATCTTTTGTTAAACATTATAACCTTTTATAAAAGTTTGGTATCTGTTAAGTGTTGACGAAATAAGCCCAGGATGAATATCCCTTTCAAGCTAAAGTTGTGTTTGCAAGTATTGGGGCCGTTGTAAAATCTGGACGGGCTGCGATAGTGTATTTCGGAATTAGTTCATGCATGTACTTCACAAGTGAAAAGCTATAACCCACTATTTTTTCAGTACTGGGGAATTCCTGGAAATTGGTCTGCAGAAACGTTAAGACAAGCCGGTGGCATGGTGTCTGGCTTAACGGCTGCAGAAATTGAAACGATTCATATTACTACAACGGAAGCTGCTAATTCTATTGGTTCTTCAAATGGATGGAATGTTCTCACTCAGCAAAACAAAGAACAAAAGGTACGAGTAACCTTCATTATAACTTGTAATCTCTCACTTGCGAGCTGGCAAATGCAAAGCCAAGCTACAGGCAGACTCATGCATATATGTCAAGAGCTTAATGTAAGTCACACATAGTACATTCAGTTACAAATGGATCGAAAAATTTGTTAAGGCATGGCTTTGGTGGAGGGTGGTGGTTAAAAATGGCAGAAAATCAGCAAATTATAGCTTGCATTCCATTCCCTCTCTCGGATAGATTCGAGTGAGCTTTCCTCCTTGTCTTCTCCTAGACTGGAAATCCATCCTAATTTCATCGGATTAATAATTTCTCAATCTGTTTGCAGAAATTAGGGTTGGTTTCCAGTCTAGGAGAAAGTATCTGTTAAAATCAGAAAGGCCTAAATCGTCGGGGAGGTATAAAATA
>JAXIUW010187847.1:0-12279 GCA_035591015.1 Cephalothrix simula
CACACCTAACTCGAAAAAATACCTTTCTTGTGACATTAATGGCCGAAAAAGGGCCATTTTGGCGGCCATTTTGAAAATGGCCGAATTTGGCCACTAATATTCAAAATCCGCTCTTGTATACGGCGGATTCGGATTCAGCGGGACAAATTGCTATAGAAACCGATGAGGAAAGTTAGACACGCCCCTGGTGTCAATTTTTTGGCCCTCAGACCTGTCTATTGGAAGTTGGAGGTTGGTCGATCGACGAAACCCCCCTGAGGACTGATGATTTTTACAATTAAATTCTAGGCGCATGATTCTAGATTTCTGAAATAGCTATGCAGGTATGATTTTTTTGCTGTCTAGTTTTAGGCGCGTGATTTGGAGTACATATATTTAATTTGTTGTTAAAACTATCTCGTACCGGTTTATTGTTCCCTAAGGCAATTGTTATTTTAATTTATTACCGTATAATCTGAAAAGAGGAGCGCCCATTCACTGTGCCTACGGTAAATTGGGTATTATAACCACAACATTTGTCCATTCTTATAAAGTGTAGGCCTATTGTGTCAACTGTATTTAGTTTCTTAAAAATTTCCATTTTAACCACGCCCGCAAACGTATGTATGACGTACAGAATGTAGGGCCACTTCACAATGACTAGAATTTCGATACGTGTACATATTTAATGGACAATTCAACAAAGTTAGTTTACGATCAAAAACAAATGTTTTTACAAATTCCTATAATGAAGAGACTCGTCTAAATAATCTGCTTTTGAAATTACTATACTATTGATGAATAAGAAACCTTTAATCCGTATTAATCCGATGATTGATAATCCACAAAAATAAATCCGAATTAAGTAAAATTCTAAATTAGGTTTTGTTATTGTGGATTCTTTATTACTATACACGAATGAATATGAGACATGGCTTGAATATTGATGTCTGTTTCTCTATTAATCCCCATAACATATATATAGGGTATGCGAAATATGGTTAAAAGATAGTTTTATGTCTCTACCACCACCACCACCTGGCGGAGGATGTCCAAAGAAATAGCTAAAAATCAGCAAATAATCGTTTTTTTGGAAAGCAGGAAAATAGGAACCCCATAAACTATACATCGATAAAAGGGCGAATAAAATGAGTTAAATGGTGGTGGTTTCATGTCCTTACCACAACCTGCGCGGCTAAAAATGTTTAAATTTTGATTTTGAACATTTTTGACCACCATTCGCCACCAGGTGGTGGTAATGAGATTAACACCTCCATTGTACTGCATTTTACTTGCCCTTTCCAATATAGTTAATGGGGGTTCTTATTGTCCTGTTTGCTACAAATACAAAATATTAATACATGTAATTTGCTGATTTTCGACTATTAACTTTTGATATTTTTATACACCACCCCTCCACTAGGTGGTGGTAGGGACATGAAACTAATATCTTTAACCTAATTTAGCATGCTCTTTTCAGTGATATAAAGATTGTGGCGTTCTTATACCCCTAAAATGAGAAACCGGCGGGGGCCTGGTGGACTATTTCCTAGTTTCTTGATGGACAGCAATACTTTATTTTTTCAGCGAATGATTAATGTTGATGAATTGGAGTCGGGGTTGAACAGAAAGAATTTGAAAGTTGAAATTAAAGGTCCCAACTGGAATTATACCACCGATTGTAGGTGGAATGGAAACGTCGGAGAAGTTGCATTTACTCCTCAAGTTGCTGGCCAACACACGGTAAAATATCTCATATATTTTATAATATTTGCCCACCCTCGTTCAACATTCATGGACATTGGTCGTACCTTATGAGCCTCTGGTAAACAATAGCGAGTACATGCCTCTAATAATCAGTCACAATCACAGAAGGTAAGACTCTGTACGCGAGAAGTTCGCACGGGAAGAGCGGTGAGTACAAAATCGAATCGGATTGGACATTCTCTAGTCCGGTGGATTTTTGCTCCTTTCTCTATTGTTAAAAGTATGCTTATATCTGTGATATAGCCACAAAGATATACTGCACTGAAAGACCGAATTTGTACATTGAAATTACATTTGATATTAATTGACCAACATCAACAAAATTTGAACATATGTTATAAATTTTAACATGATAAAAAACAATATTGTGTATAAATATAAGTTTGAGAAGCTATATAAAGCCTCTAAAGTATTGATTGACGACTCTTCCCGTGCAGACTTATCGCGTACAGAGGGTTACCCTGGGAAGTAGTGCTACTGGTAAAGGGTTATAGGAACTCGATGCGGGTATTTTGCATACACAAATGGATGGTAAAATTGGATAAGGCACCGTGAAATGAATAAAAATTCGGCCCCCCTTTTAAGATCTCCTAAAAGGGCATCAGAAGCCCTTGACCCTATACCATTTTGGAAAGGACATGCAAAGTTACACACCATGGAAAGTTTTTTGAATGTTAAACCCCACCTGGTGAGGAGTGGTGGCGCAAAATGTGCAAAATATTCCGAAATAGATCAAGTCCCACTTTTAGTGGTCGGATGTTAAGGGACGTTACATGTAAAGTCATAAAGCTTTTAAGAATGTCAAAATGAAAAGTTGTTAAATTCATCCCCCTTCCATGTGTGGAATGTGATTAATTGCAAGCAGTTGCAAGTACATGTAAACAGATGGAATAGACGACCACGCTATTCCATCTATGGCCAAACGGGACCAAATATGAACGTCGTTATATAACACAGTAAACATACTTTTGCATTTGGCCTTAAAGGTACGTACGGAGGATTAACGCTCACACCTATTCCTACAGCTTCAAGTTCTAAAATCGAATAAGAATGAATATGCAAACTTGTTTATTCCTTTTTTAGGTTAGTGGTGTAATTGAGGGCACTCATATTCAAGGTAGCCCTGCAACAATAAGGGCAATTGCTGACCACAGTAAAATCATCATTCCTGATTTGCCGTATGTCAATGTGGGATCGGTCTGCGAGTTTAAGGTAAGTCCACAATCCATACCTCGATCCTGGCGTGTGTATTTGTAATTGTGAAGATTGTATACACAATTGAATATGTACAACCAAAGGTTTATTTTAAAACCGACACCCCTCCACTGCAGCGTATACTAGTATTTCGGATTTTTGTCAGTCACGTATCTGCATGTCCAAAAGTTGCGTATTCGAGGATGCGCTCCCTAAAGTTAAATTCTTGCCCTCACCTTTTGTATATCCGCTAGTGGTTTACCGCGACTCGTTTATCCGCTAATTGCATATCCGTAAGTTGTAAAATTGACATACATGTATACCTAGATTAACATCCACAAGTCGCACCCGCGTGTATGCATCCACGTATCGGGTATTTATAAGTAGTAAAATTGGATTAAGCCAAAATATAAATCCGCAAGTCGTGTATTCGCATAGTAATGACCCTCATAAACTAAGAATGGTGCGCTGAGTTAATTTAATTCACATTTTTACCGCTAGGGGCGCCCCAGTCTATCGAAATTCATTGAAAACCAAAACATACGAAATTTCGCTCCAAGACCTTTCAAAAATGTATAATATTCTTAGGCCACAGATCGTTTATTAACTAATTGCGTAGCTATAAGTTGAAAAGAACTTGGGCTGACTTTTCGCCCACTAGATTTTCCAAAAATAAATTTGCTTCAAATCGCCTAAAACTCCGTATATAAGACGTTTGTAGTCTACATTTTTAAAGTTCGAAATTCTTTTTTCATTTAAGCAAATATTTTTGGCTACAGGAGCAAGTATAGTCAATCCTCCGCGTACAAATGAATAGGGATTAAAAACTATCCTGATAAAATATGTTACCGGTCGGTCCACACAATAAAACTTTGTCAGCCATGGTAATAAACATTCCGTTAACAAAAAATTTTGATGCTGAGACCTGAACGTCATACTTAAAAAACGGTTAATTACTTTTCTATTCAATAATCATGCAATGATATTGGTCTAATAAACCTAATTATCACAATAGAGTCAATTCATTGCGCAATTCTATCGAAATCAATGAAGTAAATAATATTGTTTTGCGCCTGTGATATTAATGATCATTAATTAGTGACGCTTGTGGCGAACGAAGTGGAAAAGACTGAAGTGGTTGAAATCAGGGGAAGTCAGCCCAAGCTCTTTGACCAAGGCCTAGTTTTACATACGCAAGTTGCGTATCCGCGAATTAAAGTCATACACAGATGCGAGATACGGAAAATGAACATTTGATCTCATTCAATTTTTTGGTCCATATATGTATTAAGGGCCGGCATTGGTTGGATCTGATGTAAAAGGGGTGTTTTTTAAATCGCCAGGTTGATACAAAAGCTGCTGGAAAGGGAGATTTACAAGTAGAAGCTGTCGCCCCTAGCGGTCGAAAGCTGGACCTGCCAATCCGAGAACAAGATGGTTCCTATGTTGTAAAATTTACACCAACTGAAACAGGTAATTTATATGTTGTATCATTTATTGGCTTTTTATCATTTTTTAAATTCATGATCACAATTAAAATGCTATTTTTTGCAATTTCCAAACTCCAGCTAAAAAAGGTAAGATAGCAGTGACTGGTAGCGATATTTGGGGTTTCTACGAAACCAACCTGCGAACTGGAAAGTAGAATATAGAAATGAGACGATTTTATTCAACTTATGAGCTATTTAGACTAAAAAAGCAGTATCTCTATTACTACATGTATTTTGATTTAATATTTAGTTGAATTCTTGTACCTATTTCCTTTTTTCAGTTTCCATTTTTGTAGAAACCCCAATATTTTATGGTTTCTAGTAAGTCTAGAAACTTATTCCTTTTTGTACATCATACATTTATGCATTTGTTAACACAATTCTTATACATATCAATGGAAATTTCTTGATGCTGTTGTCTTGTACGTCACCAAACATTCTAGGCCCCCCTTTGAAATCTTTTAACCCTGATAATATAATACATATATTGGCCATAATAATTGTAGTATTTTTTTAAAGACACTTGATCACCCCCTCCCTTCTTTGGTGTGAGCGACCAACGTGAAGCGGTGCTGAGATAACGGAGCTAAATTAACAATAATAATTGGTTCATTGACAAATTTGAGAACTTTTCAAAAATGTGTTTTACGAAGTGATCAATGTGATATGATCTTAGTAGTGTACTATTCAGTTGAAAATCAACATATTACAAAATTGCAAGTGTGTTTATCTCAAATTTTTTTTGATATAAGAGCAATTTTAGCAATGTATTTTAAAAAGAAATTTCAGTTAAAAAAATTTTATTCTTGAAGAATGATTTTAATCATGTTGATTATTGACTATACTATACTAATAACTGGTAATCTGTAGTTTTATTTAAGGGGGTACATAGGTGAATTTTGCCCCAAAACAAAGTGATATAATTTGAGGTTGTTTGAAACATTTACAAAATAAATTTGCTATCCTAGATATCCTATAGTGCTCAAATTATGTCACTTTGGTTTGGGGCAAAATTCACCTATGCATCCCCTTTAATGTTCATTTTTGGTATCGTATTTTGCGAAAACCTTAAATCGTTTAAGTACATGTATTATTTTGTATTAAAATTATTTCCCTTTTTCGGAAAAGTATTAGTTTTACGAAATCCTGCACGAATGTATTCTGCCGCTATTCATCTTTTTGCAAGTTAATCTTTGTTGTCATTCCTCCTTTTCTATTCCGTTTGTAATCACTTTCTTCTATTACAACATTCTGAAATTTTTTTAGCACACAAATTGGATGAGGCATCATACCCGAATGTTAACTACCGTTAACCCCCTGGGCCCCCCACCCCGCGGGTTTCTGATTAGATGAGAACCCTCATTAACTATGCGTCCCTGGAATGAGCATTAAGATTTGGTTTAATTGGGTTGGGAAATTAATTGAAAAGAATGATTTTGAACATTCTTAACCACTACCCACCACCAGGTAGCGGTAAGTACATAAAACCACCAGTTCACCGAGGGGGTCATGGAAAAAATTGACATACGCATATGGTGGTGGGGGTGGGGTGGTTTTTGGCTCAAATTACTATTTTTTCCTCAATCATTTCACTTTTTTCCCAAGTGTTTTAAGGCGGTATTTGTTTATTCTAAGCATTATATTCCGCATTGTTGATGATTTTATACATGTATACCCCCTTTTGAAGTGTTTAAAATTGTAAAATATCGACTTTGAAAAAACTCAAGGTTCAGTTGGAAAAAACTGAAAATTTTTTCGGAAAAAATTGAAAATGTTTGGGGGTGGGGTGCTCAACCACAGCAAAAAAAGTGAAAATTTGGGGGTGGGGGTCCCCCAAAATTTGATGAAATCAATATTTTCCAGGGTGTGGGCAGGGGGTGGATGGGTCCCCAACCGGATTTTCACTTTTATACTATCCGTGTATTTAAATTTTTTCCATGACCCCCCCCCCCCCAGTTCACCATCAATTCAGTAATATGTAATATAGGAGTTATTTTTTTCTTTTTGTTGCTAATCCAAAGTAGCCGGAATAAGCCATTTCTTTTGACCTTTTTTAACCTAACTACATTTTGCATGCCCTTTCCAACGATATTTATATATATAGGAGGGTTGCTATATCACTTATATGAAAAATCCTCGGGGGGCGGGCATAGTTAACATTTTTGTATGCCTCATTCAAAATTTCCGTTCATCCTTTTCCGAAGCTTTCAAGTTACATATTCGTGATACAAAGGAAGATTGAGACCCGGAAAGGACTCGGCGGACCCTGGGATCGAACCCGTACCCTTCAGATACTACCCGAAGGACTTTTCATTAGACCGCTCGGCTAGCACGACTCTTAAGTTTTTTATGTCTACTCTAATGTACACAAGGGCGTACCAGTTTTTATTCTAATATGCAAATGATTGCTTAAATTCTCAATGCGAGCGATTTTCTCTTGTCATTGAATATAGCAGTGATTTTTTTATCCGTATAATTTCGAGGCTCGCAAATAAACACCGAGTAAGATTTGCCTCTTGGGTCGCCACTACTTCATTTATTGAATATTTTCATTTCAATATTTTACAGGTGATTGGCAGCTGTTTTTCCTTTATGAAGGAGAACCAGTGCCCGGTAGTCCGGTGAGTGTCGACGTATTCGATGTCATGGCTATCAAGGTTTTCGGAATCGAAAATCAAGAGGGAATCGTTGGAAAGGAAATAAAGTTCAGAGGTTCGTTTAAAAAGATAAATTTTTGCAGGTTTTCATTCTGTACACCAAAAATACATGTACATGTATAGTATGGTTTCATTATTACGAAATCAAGTGAAGCGTTGAGACGTCATACCGAATAAAAATTTAGATTATGAAGATTATGAAGAACCCAATTTTTCAATGTGCAGCTCACTGGCCCGGAACAATTTAGAGCGTGGTTTCAGTAGAAATGATTGCCCATAATAAAAGGTATCCAAAGCGCAAAAAAATTTTGGGACATATAAATTTACGGCATGAAATTTGTGGGTTATTTGTTTTATGTTTGCAGAATAGATGGTTTGTGGGTTATTCGGTATGACGTCTCAACGCTTCAAGTAAAGACTTCAAGACCGTAAAGGCGAATACTATATAATATAAAAGTAAACGGTCTGGAGTGTGATTCAATGTAGAATTCGAGAATTTCGCATCGAAACACTCTCCAAACCGTTTAATAATATTTATAAGATCAATATTATATCATGATTTTATCCTTTATTTGATTTCATTGATATAAACCAAAAAATAACTTGCTTTTGATTTTTGATTTCACTTGCACTAAGTTTTTGACCCCAAGACATGAGTCATGATTAGTAATTCGGTCACTGCAGAACGCTGATTTGTCGATTAATGGGGGTGTCATCACTAACACGTTCACGTGATGATAAAATCGTGACACCAAATCAATACGTAATTAATCGACTGGAGTACTTATTATTATGCGAGTCAATTAGAAAAGAGACATCTATACAAATTGATTACGTGGAGGGAAAAATTATTTTCTAACCATATAAAAAAGTGTTCAGGGTCTAATTTGTACTGTTCCAAAGTTGTCTTGTTACGAAAAAGTTCTAATACCACTACAGTACAGATCGTGTAATTATACATTAATTGAAATGTCTTCGAACTTTAAAATGCGATTGGGCTTTTTACCTTGATTGCATTTATGCAATTACGCATTATTGGTCAAATTTGAAAGATAAGTTTGTTCAAATAAACACCCCTGGTGTTTTGTCGATCCATCCCTGCCGGACAGTCATCCCTTTAACACCGGTACCTATCAAAGGTTAGATGATAAATGTGTATATACATTTTTAGTGGATTGCAGCTTGGCTGGTGTTGGTGATCTTAGAACTGATATTACACGCAATGGGACACAAGTTCGCTGCACCAAAGAGAAGGATAAAACCGGTGTTTACATTGTCACTTTCAAACCAGACGTGGCAGGAACATATAATATTGTTGTCTACTTCAATGATTATGAAGTTAAGGGTGAGTATAGCAGTAATTTAATCCTTTCCTCGCGGATTAAATATCGCTAATTTCATTGCAGAACCGCGAAAACGAAAGCACATGTCGCGTATTCTCTACTGTGCGGATACGCGATTCGCGAATTCTCGTATTCTGCAATGTGCTTCATGTTGATACGCAATTAAGTCGCTTATTTGCGTTTCTCTTTAAATATCTTATTTGTGGAAGCGTGACTTGCTTATGTACATATAGACTTGGTCTAAGTTTACGGCTCACGGATATGTAACTAGTGAAAACGCGACATGCGACACACGATTCGCGTCTTGCGGTTTCACTTGTCGCTTATTTACGCAAATTTCGCAAATTTGACGACCAGTGACTTAAATTGTCGAAGATTTGACAAACTGACGAACCTTTCATTTAAACAGTGTTGGGTATTCGCCGGTACGTTAAATTTGCGCAAAATTTAGATGAAGGACTCACCGGTTCGTCAAATTTCCGAAGACATATGCAGTATAAAAGCCCAATTTGGTGGTTGGTTGTGGTGGACTGAATCGTTCGAGTTCGAAACTCCCTACAATAGGTTGTTGTTTGGCATAACAAGCATAAGAAATTGTCAGATAGGGAAGCTTTTCGTGCCGTTTTCAAAACTGTGTAAGTATATTGGCTTTTAGATCTCGAAGGGTAGGCGAAATGTGACCTTTTTTCCTCGCCCCATCAAATTTTCCATCCAGTAGGCCTACATTGATATCCAATGACATGTTAGGGTATTAATATATCCTATCATGACAGAACGTTTTGGAAAGAGTTGGCGTGATAGCGACATTAACAAACCATATATATTTCGGGAATATTACTTTACGGTAATTTTTGGAGGATATTTCGGGAATATTACTTTACGGAAATTACTGGAGGATATTTTGGAAATAATACTTCACGCAAATTTTTAAATGATACCGTTTCCTTTTTTTGTAGGTTCACCTTACTCCGTTGCTGTAGGTGATCCCCGCTCCGTTATTGCAAAAGGAAACGCTCTAATCACAGCTGTAAGAAACAGTACAGCATTTTTTGTTATAAGTGCAAATGGTCTTGCACTCAGTGATATAGACGTACGAGTAACTGCACCCAATGGCCAGTCAGTTAAAACAGAAATAGTTGCGACTAACAAGGGGGAGTATAGAATCAAGTACACACCAACTATGGTTGGTAAGTTGAGATTTCTTTCTTTTTCCAGCAGTTTAGAATACACTGTGTTGCAAAATATTATAACAATAGCACTTGACGGTGCACCTCGAAAGATCGAATCCCTATAACAGGATGGCCACTCACCTGGATAACCTGGAAATCAGGGAAAAGTCGGGGAATTTCAAAAAAAGGTACCAAAGTCAGGATAGTTGATAAATATGGATTTCCAAGGTCACTTTTCTAATAAACAGAAAGCCAGTTGAAAATCCCATCTTTTTTAAGGATATGTTTTTAGTTTTATCAGTATCTTTTTCTAAAATGGCAAATTCACATAGCAAGCCAATATTGATACTAGCCCGTTAACAGCTAGGCATTTTAGGAAATATTTAGTACTTTTGCTAGCTTTAATAGGCACATAATTCTATAGAGAGTTATTGCAGCAAGAATTTATTAAAAGAATATGAATCACCTATATCTTTTATTATATAGGTGATTGTTTTGACCGTGCAAGAAATGGAAATGCTTTGGGATCGGTCGGCTGCCCTCAAAACAATTATATCACTGTTTATTTAGTAGTGAGGCATAATTGTGTATTTATAAAGCAGCTGGTCACCGGACAAAACGGACTGTGGTTAACCTATGTGGTAGCTAACAATCAATGCCGGGATATTCCCTATTCTGATATACTACATGTACGTCATGGTTAACCGGGAACTGTATTGATCAAATTTTTAGATCGATACAGTTCCCGGTTAGCCTTGACGTAGTATATCAGAATAGGGCATATCCCGGCATTGATTGTTAGCTACCATATTGCTTAACCACAGTGAAAGTATTTCTATTTTTTGCACGTCGAAACAATCAACTATATATAAAAAGATATAGGCGATTCATATTCTTTTTATAGATTCTTGATTGTAGTATATCAAAAATACAAATAATAAGTATCCCAGTGTTATGAATTTTATCGTTACATTTCCTTTTTCAACGAAATAGGCTAATATTGATATTGGCCTTATTTGAAACTCCAAAGACCTTCTGTATGTTTTGTAAATTATCTAAGCATTTCACTATTACAGGCCGTTACCAAATTGATATTGCTGCTGCCGGTTATCCCGTTGGAAACAGCCCTTACTTTGTTGAAATTTTCGATCCTTCATACGCTGTCATTAAAGATAAAGAAATTGGAAGCATCGGAGAACGAGCTGTATTTGAGGGTAAGTCAAGGGTCCAATTCAACTACTACTTAGCAAAAAAATAGCCTGCGTACTCTATCCCAACTTTTGGTATGAAAAATGAAAATGGGTTCAAGCTACTAATTCTAAGGACCGACCACATAGTAATGGGAAATACGTCTCACCAAAGTTCAAAAATAAATGTTTCCCGATAGCCTGTAAAATTTATAAACACATTCTATGGGAACCTTTTATCACCGTAGAAAAAAATTGAAATATCTTATATTCCGGGTTGCAGCAGAATCTGACGTTGAATCTTAGTACACAAAAGGCTACAAAACGCAAACTTATTCTACAGGTTGCAAGTGCACGAGTTGCAACCTGATATTTGAATTGCTAATGGGTAATGCTATTACGCAACGATAGCCAGAAGATCTAGTTGCAATTAATGCGCTTCGGATGTTTTTTAAAAGCTTTTTTGGTTGATATAAGCCTTTTGTTATTATAATGACTTAATTGATACGATCGTCTAAGCATACCATAACCTAATTAATATAATGGCCAATTCATTCAACACAACAATGCACATTCCTAAACGCCAATAAACACGGCAATTAAAATATTAGATATCATTATATGAATAATTGGATGCCATGGACTTTCAATCAACAAGTGATCACAAGTGTTAAAAAATATGTCAATATACGCGCGAATTTCCCTTTCCAATCTGACTTCCGGTTTCTGACACTTAAAATTGCTCCACCTATTTCAACTTTTTAGATGTTTTAAATATAGCTACCGGTATCCATATTCAAGGACTCAATAATTTAATAGTTTGAGGAATTTGACTATCACGGTTTTCAAATTGTTGATTATAATTATGATTGGGGCAGGGTACCAGGCTTGTAAAACAATGCCATGTGTTTGGACTGGAAACCTTCCCTAATTTCCGCTATACGATAGAAAATTAGGCAAATTGTTAGTCGGCCACTCTACGCGATTAGTCCACGGTAGCCTGGCGCCCTAGCCTATTTTCGCTATTGTCACATCCGATCGTATAGACTGGGGCAACCTTATCCGATAGCGGGAATTAGGGAAGGTTCCTAGTCTACGACGTGAAATAGGGTTTGTAAAAATTATTGTGCATGCTTTTATATTTCTAAAGTATTTTGTCAAATGTATTTTTGCAGCGTATGAATAAGAAAATAGAGAATTAATGTAGGTGAAGATATGCAAAATACGTTCATAAATTGATTTAAGAACATAATTGTGGACTAAAAATCCCTTATAACAGCTATAATAATCTATATTAATTTAACGAAATGATTTATATCCTATTTTCATTTTATTTTCTATATAATATGACTTAAATGTATTAATCTCGATCCCTAATCGCTACCAAACTTTACTTTTTCTACCATAAAATCAGTTCACGGTGTCCCTAAACGATATTTCAGATTTAAAAAATATACCATGGGAGATCTTTGGTGGGATGAAAGGGACATATG
>JAXIUW010188070.1:0-12267 GCA_035591015.1 Cephalothrix simula
GTCTGATATACATGTAGTATTGTTATATTTGAAGATCTTTGAATAAAAAATGGCTTTATTTTAGAAAAACACATTTGTCCATCATCGGGCGCGAACTCACAACCCTCAGTTTACTGGTCGAACGTTCTACCACTGAGCTTACTGCTCTCGCTACCCAGATCGTTGAAACATCACACATATAAAACCTAGATGCATGGAAGTTAGTACCGCGATTTCCCGCAGTCGAAAAACTACAATGAGATTTGGCGGACCATACTGCGAGTGTCATAAGGGGTATATATGCCAATGGACATGGCATATATATAGGTGACAGAACTTGTGAATGAGAGTTTTTGAAAATTTTGTCTCAAAGAATTGATTTAGCTTGCGACACCTATTATCAAATTGTTGAACCTTTTTTCAACAAAGATGAAAGGTATACACACAGCGCAGCTTTAAGTGCATACCTTTTAGAAAAATGTCGGTGTATTTCGTTCCGTCAATTAGGGGCTGAGCACCAATGCACTAAAGTCGAAGGAAAATCGACATTTTCATCTTTGCCCCCAAAAATTAAAAATAAAAAATGGCCGCCACGACCACAAAAATCGATATTTTTCTTTAAAATTTTGGTCTTTCCTCTCCAAACACAATAACATACTCGAAAACAAAGAAAATCGCTGACCCAGTGTATCACACTTGTCAAAACACTGTCTGAATTACTCGCAAAATGGCTCTTAAACTAATCAAGAAGTGAGGCTCTAGAAGGGGTTAAATCGACAGCGCGACTTTGTCAAAATTATCTGCGACTTTTGCGACATTCATCGAAAATTCTTCTCTTTAAATGCGACATTTCGAAGCAAAATTTTAATATATTTGAAAATCGACAAAATGAACTTTGGAAACCCAATTTCGACAACCGACTACAGTAGTATACCACCTACCACCAGCGCAAAATCCAAGATGGCGGCCATGACGTCACCCTGTGACGTCATGACCTAGTTAGTGGACATGACGTCATGACCTGGATGGCGGCCATAACCTTTACCTAGAGCCTATGACGTCACAGGGTGACGTCATGGCCGCCATCTTGGATTTTGCGCTGGTGGTAGGTGGTATACTACTGATGTTATCAGTTCATGCAAAAATGTATTCAACGGGTGTTATATATAAAACCTATGTTCACTAGGTAAGATTAGTTTGTCAAATAAAATCTATAACACACAAATCTATAACACACATGAAATATACCACTCGTGTGAAGTCCCTAACTGAATATACAGCACTCGTGAGGGACTGTGTCTCGCATCATTCGTGCTGTATGTATGAGACATGTCCAGAGCACTTTGCATTTTGAAGAAAATTGAATTTTCACGTCATACATGTATAAACCTCTGGACATGTATGGTATGTATATGTTATACGTCGATAGCTTTGTCTTAGTGCTGATAGAGATCGGGTCGCGTGAATGATTATATACAATAACATTAATTGTTTTTAAAGGGGGATTGTTCGCCGTCAGGCGTCGAGAACCATCTCATTAAAACAATTAATATCATTATAATCAAACATTCACAAGACCTTATATCAGCACTAAAACCAAGCTATATCGACGTATAATATCATCCCCGCGTATACTTTGGCATAGTTGTTTATCATCCAGTCTATCATCCTGTTTATCATCCAGTGGCGGTACGCTAATTTGGAGGCCCTTACCAGTTTTGATGGATGGAGGCCCCTGTCGCTTGGCATTTTTTCTTGCCTAAAGGAAAGGCCCTGGTTAACAAATCAAATTTAAAGCTTCACGAATTTTCGTGTCACCACGGCAAAATACGTTTCGCTGGACTAACTGATATGATAAAAACACGCTGAACGTCTAACCATTGTGGTGTATAACTAAAAAAAAGGCACAAGGGGCTTGCCCGCGAATGCTTTTTCAGTAGACACCAGGGTTAGGGTTAGGCTTTCATGACAATTTTTTTCCTTTCGTGAGATTTTTTTTGAAATTTTGTTGTTGTGCGCAACTGAAAAAAAATTGGGGTACGGGTCATTTTTTATTTTTGGCGGTAATTAGTTAAATTTTGTCAGCTTCTGGTGTGGGTGTCCATCAGATTTTGTCAGATTAGTTGGATTTATGTCAGACTAGTTAGGGGTGGGTTGGTGATTTCTAAATTTACCATTTTCAACTAATCTGACATCGGGGTATGAACTAATCCCCCCTGGATCATTAACGAACGTTGTATTACAAATATATGAATAATATACTTCCTGTACAAGGACCTGGAAAATATGCAACACATATAGGAACATTTAGATTTATTGTGGGACATGAACATTATTTAGAGTTTTAGATACTGAAAAAAAATAAAAACCTTAATTATTTTGATATCATGAGTAAGCACTGCAAACGTGTGTGATATTAATATCAACTGGGGTTTGATATTTTGTGATATATCTAAAAAACTACACATAGTTTATAACTAATATAGAATTAATATATAAATTATATATATGAAACACTATGATAAAATCCTTCAAAACTAAGAAAAAGATTTTCTTTCTGGGTGTATTAACCACTGAAAACTACTACATGTATCTTCAAATCTGTTTGTCTTCAAAAATTGGAATAAATAAAACTATATTTTCAGGCTGTAAAAATTAATAAGTCAAACTGGCTTCCAAAGTAAATATAATTTAGAAAATTTAACGCCAATGTATAAATTACAGAGTTGCAGGTACTATATTATTAACACAGCAAAAATGTATATTTTATTTTTAAAAAAAATTCAGGTAGCGATTACTGGGCCTCTCAAATATGGTATCATATAATTTGACTGCATTTAATGTTTTCGTTCGTTTTAACAATGATGAATTGTTCTAAAATCAATATGTCATGAAAATGTTACTGGTACCCTTTTACGAGTAACAAATAACAATTAAAATGGTCAACATGTCATCATGCAACCAATTTATAGTTTAAAAAGTGACATTTTAATGTATTTATTTAGGACAATTAACGTAGGTTGGTTTGTTTATTTATATGAATTGTAAATACAGTATTTTATTTACAAAGTAGTTGTTCTTAACTTTACTTTTATCATTTTGATTTAGTCTCTCGTAGGGTTAAGACCTAAGAGTATCATTCGCAAAGTTGCATTTTAGTACATAAGGTAATTATGAATGATAGAAATCGTCCAATATCTGTCATTAATGCATATCACAAGGTGTCACAATGGAATTGCGTGGATCAAAACCTCTCTGTTTTGTCACTTAATGATAATCTGGATGAGAACCACAAATATCCATCTTATGAGTTAGAGCCGTATTACAAACCAATGAAACCCGATGCTGGGACTATAAGATATCGCAACAGTCCAATTGAGGGCGATGATAGTGTTAATAGAAACAACCAAAATGAAGATTCCAAAGGGAACAAAGAAGACGAATCAGAAGGCAGTGGTTTGTTTAAAAGCTACAATACATTCCTTGAAACTATGCATGCATTTTCCCAAGAAACAACAATGCATGGGATCAAATATGTTACTGATTTCCAAGTTTCATTTTGTGTTCGCAGGTAAGATTTATTTAAAGAAATTTTAGTTTTAGTTTTATAATTGAAATAGTTATTAATGTAATAATCAACTAAGCTGCGCTTCGTTGATTATTTAATAAACCACTCAGGGGTATAAAAAAAATCGCTGAATAATTGCTCATACACCTTTAAACTATAGCCATAATATTATATCAATTCAGGTTTTTATGGTTATTGGCCTTGTTAGTAGTTTCGGGAACGATGACTTACCAAATTTACAAGAGGATGGACTACTTTTTTCAGTACCCTGTGACAGTTCGGATTGAAATGAATTTCAATGAGTCAATGGTTTTTCCATCACTTGCATTTTGCAATATGAACGCTTACAGGTAAGCTTATTTGTTAAAGTCGGACATCTATTAGACCATTTTGCACACTCTCCAAGATGGGCTTAAATCCTAGAGCATTTGCAATATTGTGTATGCTCTTTCACAGCTTTTGTTATCTGGACTTCCCATGACTTTTATTAAAGGCCAAATTATAATTATCGGACTGTCACGAAGCTAGGGGGTGGGGCGTGGCACTTTTTACAACGAAAATATTTTTAATTGTATTCGTGTATATATAGGATATTCTTTATTGAAGTCAGAGGGGTATAAATACAATTACTCGTAAAAAGTGTATGAGAATAGAATCATTGATTTGTCACAGTCTCCACTCAATGTTTTTATCGAAGATCGAAGACAACATAGGTGAAAACCTAATAGAGGTTTGACCTGTGCTAGTTTACGCCATTATACCTCTTCACTCATTAGAAAATGTTCTTTCGCGAGGTGATAATTATTTTACGCTATCTTGTATGGGTTTCCTATGTAGTTAGCGTAAAATAATTATAACCTCGCGATTTGTTATTAACCCTCTTTAGCTTCTTTATCATATCAGCCATCCAAAAAGACGGTAACTTTTACTTCTTAAACATTATTTCAGACGTCCTGTGGCTTCAAGAAAGAAATACATACGCTTTTTAATGGACTTTTATGAAGCTACAACAAAGACGGAAAAACTGAATGTAATCAACAAGTATGGTAAAATAATTAACGGGAAAACAAGAGCTAACCTGCTACACGAACTAGGACATACCCTAAAAGAGATGCTTGTCGAGTAAGTTAAGGGATTTGCCGATATGTGGCATTTTCAATAAAAATGGGAAATTAACTTTAACGTTTGACCCAGTTCGACCATAAATCAATACACAGAAGCTAAGTACATTGCGCATTCGATGCAATTTTTAGAGACATTTTACTTCATATAAAACCATGATGATCCATGATAAAACATGATTTTTAGGGATAATTTTTTTCTCATCAGAAATTCGTCTTCTTTTTAACGGAAAATGTCACATATTATACTTTCTTCGCTGCTCTTAATATTTATTGTCCACAAAATCTATAAAAATAACAATCAAGTTTTTGTATTCGTAGAATAAAATAATTAAATCATACTATTGAAAGACGGGTGTGATGTCTTACGCCCGCATTTGATGTCTTACGCCCGCATTAGTTAACAAATTTGCCATATCAATCGCAGAGCTTACTCCAAGCTGATAACAAGCCAACTAACGATATAACAGCTAAACCCTTGGAAAAGGATGAAGAATTCCTTGGCATTATATTGATAAGTCTTATTTTTTGTAGATGCAGATGGAAAGGAATAGTCTGTAATTATACAGACTTCTCTGAAATAGTAGCAGATCAAGGCTTGTGTTACACTTTCAACTACAACGAATACCTAAAAAATGCAAGGATTTTTAGAGATCTCTCAAACACAGGTATGATTAACTTCACTGCATTCTAATCTCAGGATCACTCAGTAAAGGGGGAAGTGGGTGCTATAAGATTCGAACAGGAAGCAAGGTTACTGCTAGTATCGAACTTTTATGTGGCGCGTACCCATATGTATTAAAGTACCGGTAATGAAAATAGGTCAGTGGAAAACTAGAGCGATTGGCACTGGTAGGTCATCCTTACCCTGATAAAGTACATTGGCATGAGCGATATAGAAGGTACATTCGTTTCGCGACCGAACGGCCGTTGCTCGCCACAGTACTTTATCCAAGAAAATTAAAATAATTCGTCATATACCCGAAAATCACAGCATAACAGAATGGCACATGAATTATAACATGTGACACCCCTGCCCCCGTCTGAGATCAGTATATATTTAGTATAATTTCAGTATAGATTTAGTAAACATGAAAAGTAAATGATCAGTAGACTTCCAGTAATTATTTACTGGAATTATTGAGTACCTAGCATAGAAAACTCGGGTCTTCTATATTGCTGTCTGACAACACCTCCGGAGTAAGATCGAGTTACTGAGTAACTAGTATAGAAAACTCGGTTCTTCTATATTGTTAATTTAATTGTGTGTGTACGATGCATGCCTCTCAGTTAAGAGACTATCCGCGGTATTTGGTATCTATCAAGCCTGAGCGCTCCAGAAGAGGAGGCGATTAGCCACCATCACCGTTTTCACCGACAAGCACACTCTCAAGCCTTGAATAAGATCCCACTGAGGACCAGACTCTCGTGTCAGTGGTGAGGCTCGAAACTAATTACCTTCCGATTATGAGCCAATTTTGAGCCAAGTCTCCTACAAACAATGTACCAACTGATCTATTCCGGCCGCGCAAATATTGTTAATAGCCTAAGAAAAATTGTGTAAACATTGCAGAATGCAACTCACTGTCCATCCTCGCCTACCAGGGTTATATAGGCCTGCACTATATAACCCTGATGGAATCGGTTATTAAAATTGTTGAAATTCGCTTACGGCAAAAACTCGGACTACCCCTTCCGTGTAACTATAGATACGGTCGCCTACATTACTATCCACCATGCCTCCGATATATAAAAATGATTTATTCTATCTCTCTACCCTCCTGGGCTATGATCCTGCTATAAACTATTTTAAAAAAGAAAATAAATGGAAAATTTAAAAAAACGGAAAAGTCTCTACCGGGTCTCGAACCAGCAACCTTTGAAAGTAGAAGCGCGGAAGTTAACCGCTAGACCATCGGCTCATCTACGCTAAATTATCACCTTCGCGCAATAGAATAAGGGGATTTCGATTAGAACGTCACCTATCGAAATCATCCAATCAGGATACACCGTTTATTTCCGGGATTTTATCAACACTTTTCATAGCGAATTCTGGCGGTGGGAGGATACTCACAGTCAAATTCGTTTGTAGGTGCCAATAATGGACTTCAACTTACATTAAATATTCAACAGTACGACTACATGGTAGGTCCTAATGACGCTGAGGGACTCAAGATATTACTCTATACAAGGACGGAGCCAATTCTTGTGAAAACACTCGGACAAGCAATAAGTGCTGGATCGCATACGTATGGAGCTATCAAGGTATCGGAGGTAAGAGACTTATCAAGTGCAAAAACGCTCCACCTTAGACTTGAGACTAATGCTCTTAGACTTCAACCCTTCTGCAAACGGCCTTTGGCAAACATTCTTTTGGGCAAACCCCAGCTGAATTAACGTATTTTAATATCTCACAGGTAAAAATGAAAATGAAAGTTACCATAATAGCATAATATTTGAGTTTTCACTATGGGATCAATTGGCAGTATATAAGTAGAATATAAGGTAAATCACCAAGGCTAAACCCTAGAAGCCACCAACTCTAAGGTGCAGGATCTCTATCGTACACCCACGCCTTTAATTGGCACGCATTAGTCATATTCACTGAGTGAATAAATACTGATGGTGAATATTTAATGGACGCATCCGGCTTTCAACACTTCAGGCTCACAATTTAATTGATGATTTAAATTTTTTCAGACCAATCTTTTTTTATTAGTATTAGATATTGTACAGGACCCATACAGGCCATCTTGTGGTTTCTAGAACAATGTCTGACTTATTGCTTCGTCTTTACTCTTTTTCACTTATTGAACTCCGATCTCAAAATTGTTTGAATTTTATTCTATTTGGACGGTACATTCTAGTTCTTTAAACCACGTGCTTTCTTATATGGCAACAACGAAGCGCTGAATTAAAAGATATTTTTCTGTTTAGGTTACAGCACTGCCAAAGCCTTACGGAGAATGTGTAGAATCAGGAAAGAGTCAATACTATCCGGATTACACGCAGACCGGGTGTGAAGAAGAATGCTGGATAGAATTTGTTACTGGGTCATGTGGCTGTAGATTTACATGGATGGCAAACAATTACCCTACACCAAACCGTCAAAATGGTGAGTTGCTTCTTCCCAACCTATGAATTCTTTAAAAAATGAAAAACGATATTACATGTAGCTTACTTAGTGAAAAAACTAAGCAGCTTTGTATATTATGATTGATAAAAACTTTCAAAATTGCTTATTTTTCAGGGGAAATTGCAAAAGAATGCACCTTATTCAATGAGATTGACTGTGCAAATGAGGCATTAGGTAGGTACGAAATAAGTAATACCACAAACATTTCTTTTTAAAGGAACCTCAATTCAATTAAGTAAGGGTATTCGTATCTTGCATAGAAATGTTCAGCATAATTCTCCCGGTTGCTGTAATACATGTAATCACTTGTTGAGACGGCATGACTAGGCAGCTAAAATCAGTCTTAGTTTCCATGTAATCTTTAGTGGTTAGTCTACATCATTAACAATTCTCTATCATTTCAGCAAAGGTAACAACATCTGGTGACTGTAAGTCAAAATGCAAAATCAACTGCAATGTTATGTACTTTGAACCAAATCTTTCATATGCAACTACATCTGGATTAGTCGTAAGTACACATACCACCACTTATTTTTCAGAAAACCTATCTATGGGAGAACGTCATCAAATAGTTGAACAAGTGTTATTGCTAATAAAATAACCCCTTGGTTCTCATTAAAATGGAGATACCCTACCCCTTAAACAACAATTATTTCTAGAATCCTTACCTATTATATTGAGAATAGCAAGACATTTCATCTTTGCTATAACGCCACGATTAGAGTATGAAAAAGCCCCGAAACTTTCTGATAATCTGCACGTTATATTCTTTACATTTGATGACTGGAGCGAATTTAAGGTCTTGAATTTGGGGTAACGATCAAAACAATTGCTCACAGCTTTTTGATGTGTAGGAGCAGGTTTCGGCAGTCACCTGACCAAATGAAGATGGATATTACGTAACAACATTCATATTTGGTCATACACGAAATAGCGTCTGCATATTTTAACCATTTCAACCTTCTACTCATCCCATATCATTACTCTTCTTAAACAAACGATTTTCTGCTGTTTCCACATGGTTTTGTTTTCTATGTCCCCTAAAATTAATATTTTTCTTAAGAACATACATGTATATCCACTTCAGTTTTTTGAAAAAAAATAATTTGGCTTGTTTTCAGACGGGAAGTGTTGCAAAATACGTCAGGAAAAACAACATTCATGCAAAATTCATTGAAGCAAGAGATATTGAACACTTTTACACAAAGTTGTTACGGCAACAAGACCGTAAACTGATACAAAATGTCAAAAATTGGACTGAAGTACTAGACAAATTTGTAAACTCTATTCTTGTTAACAAAATAAGTGATACCTGGAATAACATCTTGGCATCAGAAAATGAAATCCAAACATTGTACAACAATTACAAATTTCTGCTGGAATGGCAAAATGCTCTCTTTAAACAAGAATTTTATGGACCGTATATGAAGCACAAGCAAAATTATTATGATTCAGTGGTGGAAAACTCACAAACTTTCATTACAAATTTGAGAATACTATTCGATTATCTTAAATCAGTAACAGGAGATCCATTAACTTTAACATACACGACTGCTATGTACCAAATAACAAGAATTCAGATACAAACAAAAATTTATCTCGTAGACAGATCACTAGCAGCATTCAAGGGTGACCTGGATTCATACTACACGGGTGAGATAAGAAACAAAGAAGTAATTATTTCTATTGATGGTAAAAAATACGGTTACCAACAATGTCAGCAGATCGTACCAAGGAGTGTAATACAGAAATCGTTTCTTAGAGATACAGCATTGGCGACCATTGTAAACAACACTAGAGCATCATTGTTGAACATCAAGGGTAAGTTGGGTAAACTATTAGAGTTGATAAGCAACTACAAAACTGCAGATGGTAATGAATTCGAAAAGGTGGCAAAACAATACAAATTGGATTTAGTGGAGTTCTCAACGCAGCTATATACATTAGAAAAAGATGCATTTCCCTATCCATTGACAATTCTTGAAGACAGGAGCAATAAAAACAAGGAATTATACGAGGCATATAAAAATATCGTTCAAGACTTAAAACGAAAAGTGCATACATTAGAAATAGATCTATATAACGCAAGAATACATACCTGGCCGCGGATAAAAGATGTGTATGCAATTAACATAATGAATTATAAGATGAACGAAACAAAGGGAGAATTTGAACCACTGTACGGGAAGACGAATGTGGCAAAACCAACTGTCCGGAAAATGTTTCAGTCTGACCTTATTGAATTAAATTCATTTTTAACCATGCTGAGAACGCAGACGAAAGCAGTCAGCAATCAGTTTCTAAAGCTTCATGAGGCAGCTGCAGATGTAAGTAATATAAAAAATTCCTAACGACTCTAATTGGTACTGCAGGATATTCTTACTTCATTTTTAATGTAATAAAAAAACGTGTAAAAGAAACAAAAATTTCATTGTCAGTTGAGTATTGACATGGGCCTTGTTGTTAGATATCAGATGAGGACATGTCTTTCGATCTAAATAAATCCATCATTAACTAAACATATTTCATTTGTCAGGCTCAATTTAATTTTCTTCCTTTTTTAGGTTTGGAATCAAACATTAGATGATCCGACAACTGAAAGATTCTATGCCGCTCTGAATTTAAAGAAAAACTGGAAGAGTAAAATTGCCAAAATGGAAGATTTAAAAAGAACATTCGAACAGTATATCAAAGATGTAAAAAGTAATGATAATTCTAAACTTCAAACAAATTTCCTGAAGGGATGGGAAGACATGATCGAACATTACAATCTCTATCTTGAAAAGAACAGGATAGATACCGAGTTCTACAGGTATAACCAATCAGAATTTCGTATAATAGATTTAATATTAGAATAAAATTAAAAAAAACCATATTTGTTGAATATTTTTGCAGGAACAATTTCTTGAATTTAGATCTCTTCTACAAAGAATTGAGTTATACAATGATCACGCAGCAAGTAGCATATGATATATTTGGATTGTTTTGTAAGTAATAGTTCAAAAAATTAAATTTCCAATTTTGTAAAATCCTAAGTTGAAATATCATGAAGCTGAATCTGCCCTGATGATTATGCCCTGCTCAACGGTAAAAAAGTTACATAAAAACATATAAAAATATCACACCTTAAGATTAGAATTAAAATTAAATTTTGTAACAGTACTTAAACAAACATGTAGCATTGTTAGGAATATACGTCAAAAACATAGTGATTTCCCTTAAAAAAACGCATACACTTATATAGAACTTTTTAGTAGCACCATAATAAGACAGCACCGAATAAGACAGGTTTCCGGCTCACATTATTTAATGCTTTTCTTATTGCAATTCAATACCCTTTCCAACAGTACCAGACTTTTTAGCGATACTATTTGTCCAAAAACCTACATTTCCAGTTTCCACGTGCCGCTGTTCCCCTGTTTAACACGGGAATGATTCCTCTATAACATCCCAAAACCTTGTCAGTTTTGAGGGTAACACCGCCTTGGAAAATCGGGTAAACCCCCACAGACAACCTAGACTTGACCTGAATACACGACCCTCTCTGATAGTTGATAGTATATTATATTGAGCATAGCGAGCATCAGTTATTACAAAAAGGAAAGTTTTTTTAATAATTTAAATTTTCTTCAATAGGTGATGTTGGTGGATCACTCGGTCTGTTTGTTGGTGCAAGTCTTCTGACGATATTTGAATTGTTTGATGTTGTTACAGCATTTTGTTGTATGAAGTGCAGAATCGGGTTGTACAAAGGTATCGCAGTGTTGCCACTAGACGATGAACGAAGAAGGGAAGCATTACAGTCTTAAACAGTTAAACTGTTAAAGATATAACACAAGATAATGCGAAATACACCTCACCTAAGTTTGAAAAAAAATTGTATAATTTCCTTTGTATCAAATTTATGAACTTTGATGAAAAAATCGACAAAAAGATACAAAACAAGTAATACTGTTATATAATAATAAAAAAGGCTTCTAAAAGATCTTTGAAGGACAAAGTTCCAAGAATAGTTTCTGTTCGGAGTTTAAGATACAAACTTTCCTTTTAGGCTAATGCGCGTACGTATATAGCACTCTTTGATATGAACAGTGCATGATTTAAAATAGTTTATATATTTTCCAATATGAATACAACAGCGGAAATACATGGAACTTGCTTTAGTTATGATATTTCTGAGTTTATCCGAGATGAAAACCGTCCTAAAAATATCCGTTTCTGTTCTAAAATGCAGGAGCTGCAATCAATCTCGTGCATGCCATTAAAACCGATCTAAAACAAGAATTTTTATTTCATAAAATATTCGGTTATCGAGGTTGCGCCCAGAAAAGGAAAAGAGAAGTATATACATATAAGTAAAATAAACAATAAGACTATTATATACAAATATACACAATTTGGTGGAATTATTGAACTGAGGTTTTGGCGCTTTTGGTTTTGACGCCCGAAGTGGTCGAAATAAT
>JAXIUW010188181.1:0-12262 GCA_035591015.1 Cephalothrix simula
ATTACCTGTTACTTAGAAAATTATTTTTTTACATCCATTGGCACAACTTGAGCACTAGTGCTAAGTAGACTTCAAAAGTATGGGGCATTTGATGCACCCTAATATATATGTACCTTAATGTCATGATGTACATGACCAAGTGCTGCTAGATCTGGAACGATGCCTAAACGAACTGGAACAATGGAAAATTAATTGTTGGAACGATCATATTTTTTAAGTGAATCTCGAACAATGATGAAAAGTACAGTGAAATGAGCAATTAAAGGATACCTGTCCGGCAGGGATTCCGGTCCGGGCTGTATACTTTGTATATTGACGAACGGCGAAAGAAGCTCAGGGATGAATGTCCCCTCCAGGGAAGAATGTCCTCCCACAGTGTATGTTATACAAATACAATAGGACAAACATCCCTACGGACAAAGATACCTGTCACGTATAGCAAGTGCTTCTATACTATGCACGAAATGACGATCCGGAATGAATTCTAACGGCCTAATCAGAATAATACTATCTAGGGGCCACCGTCGCGATTTCTGGGTATCAAAGCCCCTACTTGTGGTCTATATTATCGACTTTCTGTGAAAAAAATTTTTCCCCCAAAATGCCTCTTATTCTGAAAATTTTGCCATGCGCCACTTACGCAAGTTTTAACATTACGCATTATAATATATTCCACCATGCATAGTTTCATAGGACTGCTAAAACTATTGTCTACCGACTTGATGAATATAACAAAATACACCGGTACAGTATAGATTTTAATGCATGTACGAATTTGGATTTAACAAAAAATTCTTTACAGCAAAAAAGTTATTGAACCATATTATTACTAATTCAAAAGAAAGAAGTTATAAGTCTATACATAACCCTTACATTTTACATTATTAAAAAGTCATAGTTTTGTGTTATGAGGAATTAAGCACAACATTAGGATTATCATAAGGGATTAGCATTATGGATTATGAAAAAGTCGGAGACCATAGGCCTAATAAACCAAATATATTGTGGATTTTTCTTTTGACTGTTTGGGCGAGTTTCTTAATTCTTAGTTGCAGAGGGATGTTCTTTATTTTTATAAATGTGTTCACGGTGTATGATGATTTTGGCCAATGCCAAAATTCTAACAAAACATCATGTCTTGGTGAACATGTAATAATTCTTGGTAAAATAAGCTGCTTTGTTAACATAGCAAGTTATTTGGTATTCATAGGCCTAAGTGGAATTTTTGCATATAGCACTTTGTTCAGTATCAACAGCAGTTTCTTTTTGAACACATATTGCATAAAATTTGCATTGACGAAGCAAAAATCAATAATTATTTCGAGTTTTTTAATATATTTTTCTATTTTCAATATATGCCTAAACATATATCTATTAACAATACCATCAGAACTTGATACAGAATTTATTATAATTTATCTTTCGGGTACAATCACAGCTGTTTCAATTATTGTTTTCATTATCATATTGATAAAAAAGATACAATATTGAAGAACGGATCACCAGAAATTTTACAGAAGAATGTGGATTATGACCATAAGAAGTATATTCGAAAATGTGGAAATTAAGGGGACAATGAAGATGAAGTTGATAATTAATATAACACATTATATGCAATGTAACACATGCAAAAAATGAAAAGATATCTCTTTAAAATGGTGATCAATGTGTTGATGGTCGACAAAATTTCATGAATATTAACTTGGTAGTTTTTTAGAGTGATAATTATTGCATAACAAAAAAAAAAAAGAAATGTCCCCTTTTTGTTCGCGACAAGTTTTTTGAAATTTTATTTTGTTGCGTACAACCAAAAAAAAAAAAAAAAAAAATTGGGGTGAGGTCATATTTTATTTTTGGTGTCAGATTTTAGCTTATGGGTGCCATAAGATTTTGTCAGATTAGTTCGATTTAAGTCAGATCTAGTTATAATTAGGGGTGGGTGGGTGAT
Organism: Cephalothrix simula; assembly: GCA_035591015.1. Classification (NCBI taxonomy): domain Eukaryota; kingdom Metazoa; phylum Nemertea; class Palaeonemertea; order Archinemertea; family Cephalotrichidae; genus Cephalothrix; species Cephalothrix simula. Next base: position 1,949 of record JAXIUW010188181.1, read on the forward strand.
TTTCTGAATTTTACCATTTTCAACTTGAATCTGATGTGGATGTCGGAAGTAATCTGACACCCCCACTTGCAATTATACTGATATATCTTGCAAGAATAATAAATAGTATGTATTATCCTTATGATAAATAATAAAGCAAGAATTGCTGACAATATTTAAAAAAAAATCAATTTATTCCGACGTTTCGGCTTTAGCATTTTCAAGGAAATATAAAACATTTTGACAGTTATACATAAATTAGTGACGTAAGCAGATTATTCAAAAAATAATGACGTCATATCAATAAGATTTAAGCTAATATACAGTGGAAAAGAATTTGACATATTATTTAATTTTGGACGGGATTTTGAAATGTATAGGCTTTCTAAAATTCTTAGTTCGTACCAGCAAATCCGAAAACGAACTAGCACCGGTCCCACTGAGCCCGACCTGGTTACATCCTGGTTGCGTTTTTTTCGTTGCGACCTGATGAGCTAATCGGAAGGTATTCCGACTACGTTAGGACCACTTTAAGACTTCCTTACGATCTAATAGCGACCATTTCCCGACCTCGTTCTGATCTGTTACGGGTTGATTACGTCTACGTTACGTTCGTTGCTACTTAGTTACGACCTAGTTGCGACTGCTTAGGACCATGTTCCGACCTAAGGGAGTAATTCAAGTTTTTGTAACTACCGCCACGTGGTGGATATACCAGAAACTATCGTTACGACTATGTTGCGATTCAATGCGACCCTTACGTCCACATTAAGACCACTTAGGACCTCTTCCGACCTGTTACGACTATCATTGTGACTAGTTTACGGATACTTTACGTCCTGAGCAACGTTGCGACCCGTTGCGGATATTTTGAAAATTTTAAAACAGTCGTAACGGAATCCGACTACTTCCCGACCGGAGCGCGCCTTACGATCAGTTACCCCGACCTTCTTACGACTACGTTGCGTCTGCGTTCTCATGGTCGGAACAGGTCGTAAGCAATCGCAAGGCTAGGCCGGTGCTTAGAAAGCCTATACATTTCAAAATCCCGTCCAAAATTAAATAATATGTTAAATTCTTTTCCACTGTATATGATCGTATATACAGCTTAAATTATTTTTTGAATAATTTGCTTACGTCACTAATTTATGTATAACTGTCAAAATGTTTTATATTTCCTTGAAAATGGCTGCTAAAGCCGAAACGTCGGAATAAATTGATTTTTTAATAAATATTATTTTCACGTTTTCTTTTCACTGTTTCCGTAACTTTTTAACTTTAACTTTAAAATCAATATAGGGCAAAATGTGAGGAAATTTTAATAAAAGGTAAAAAATGTCATAATTTTTAAGTAATTTTTTTGGAGGTTTCACGTGTTCGAATATTTTGCCTTCCTTCAATAATTGAAATTTGCACTCAAAATGTTTTTTAGTTTGTAAAATAATTTCTCTGATAAACTTCATAATTTTGATTGAAGCAATGCCTTCTAAAACTCTTCACAAAGTTTAATATTTTATCGCAGTCAATATATTTATAACTGATATCAAACGTTCATTTATTAAATAGCATAATCAATTAACTGCACATTTTACACAAATTTTGAAATAAATAACATTATCTGATTGTTTGGGCCCTACGGTCACAGTAGAAAAATGTTCTCCATTTCATAACAAAAGTTCTTTAATGTTATTAAATTGGGATATTTTAGGATTTTTCAAGATGTTTAATAACATCAATTTCACTGTCGAAGCATTTGTACTGTAAGTGTAGTAAATGTTCCAAAAGCACCAGTAGTTTCAGAAAAAGACCAAATCTTCAACGTTAATATTTTGTTGTATATTAACACAAAATTATATCCCACTAATTCAGGAATAGACGAATCAATAGGATCTGGCTCTTTATATTTAGTCATGGGATCTTCATTCTTCAATAACACTGAAAGATAAACAATATGAAAATAATAATCTAGAATAAAAAGGACTACATATGTATGGTATAAACTAAGATGAATCTTATATGCGGTTATCATGGTTGTTATGGTTACCATATTGGTTACCAGGTTGAAGTGTTCTTTGTAAATTTACACGATCGGGGTGGACACTAAATGAAACGCCTTTAAACGTATCGAAATATCCCCAATGCATAGACTGTAAAATTTCAGTTAGTTGGACTACTTCAAAAAAAATTTAGTTTGGGCACATTGTTTATTTAACATCACACAATTTTTAGTATTCTTAGAAAACTAAAATATAGAATAAATTATTACTATAGACATAAAGCTCATTAATAACTGAACTAAATCAAACTAAAGACTAAACATAAATTCATAAAATATGTTAATTCATCTAGGATTTCTTTTATTATGAAAACCTAGAAGCGATCTTAAAGATGACAACATTTCATCAAAATAACAGCACTGAATTAGGAATTACAGAACCAGAATTTGTTCTTCGAAGATATTTAAAGGATAACTATGCAATCCATGCCAACAAGGTGAATTATGTAGCTCTTCTGATAATAATAGTTGGTGGTGCAATTGGAAATATATTGACTTGTATTGTATTTATTAGACGTTGGCAAGAAAATGTTATGACATCACAATACATAGTTTCATTAGCAATTGTGGATACCATTTATCTATTATCAAGTCGGTTTTTAAACTGGTGGACAAAGTATGGACTTCGATATTTACTCGGTAAGGAGTACAGTTTTAACATATACGATTACTACAATATTAAACCAGTTCACCAGATGTTGGAATCAACATACATAATGTCTGGGTGGATTTTAGTTATATTCAACCTAGAGAGATCAATAGTGGTACTTCAACCCTTCAAGTCGGCAAACTGGTTTACCCCAATTCGACGAGCACTTGCGATTTTAACAGTTTTTTTATTTAGTCTTGCTTTTGCTTCGATATCTATTTTTGTTGAACAACGGAGCTGCCCTCGCGCCATAAATGAAATAATTAAAACTAATATCAGATCTGGAATTCCTTGCATTGTTTTAATTATATGTAATATTTTGATGTTGCATGCCCTTAAACGAGCACGGAAAGATATGCAAAGCAGCAGATCATCAGATAATGCAAAATCAATACGTGTAACAAAAAATTTATTATTAGTGTCCGTTGCTTATTGTGTTTGTATGTTACCTAAAACTCTCTATCAAATGCACAGACAAACGAGATTTTGTTTTGAATTTTTTAAGTGGCTTGAAGATACTTACCATGGCATTGACTGGCTAAGAGCGACAGGTTTTCATCATGTCTTTCATGTACTTCTACCATCAATACAATTTTGTACTAACTTTGTGATTTTTATGTTTACACTTGACTTTTTTAGAGAGGAAGTAAAGATATTATTTTGTTGTAATAAAAAAGTGAGGCATTGAAGTTAACCCTAACTGCACTGTGGTCTTAACACACTGAGTGGGTCTGTTAGCCCCCCAATATAACTCCGCAAATACGTATCAGATTCTATAGCGCAGGATACTGATAGGATTATAATCTTTAAAGAGTGATTCTGTGAGAGAGACTAAATGAGGCCTAACAATATTTTATTTAAATCTTTATATTTATATATATATGAACAAGCATATATCTTATAGGTAGTTAAGCTTTAAAATGTTTAAATGGTTGATCTAGTCTTTTACATATTTCGTATTTTACAATAATACGTTACTATAAATTCCATAAAATATAAACGATAACATCAAAAAGTAATATATAATTATGAAGAAAAACAATTTTATTTCTAATGAGTGGGGAACTCGAACTCGAACTGGGAATTCCTTTATTTCATCTTTCATCATCATTACATATACAAAAAATGTAAATTAAATTAAATGTAGATAAAATCAATTTGAAGTACGAATATAAATCATCAATGTGAATGCAGATGGTGGATTGGAGGGTGGAAAGTAGCCAAGTTTTTGAGTTCTCACTCATTAGAAATAACAGTCATGGCGAAATAATAGAAAAGGCTTTGTATTATACACACACACACCCTCCCTCTCTCACCCTCTCTCTCTCTCACACACACACACCCTCCCTTATATGTATATCAGAATGAAAATAATAATTAAAAATCAATTGTTTAGCATCCCATGATTCTTTTGAATTTATGAAACACCAACATTGAAATTCTGATCGAACACTTTGCTTGGCCAATCTTATATACTGTATTTCTAATAAATATGTCTTCATCAATGAATTTGCCTTAACCTTCATGAGAAGCACTTAGAAATAATTAAATGTATGTGTTAGTTGAAATGTCACTTAGAATTATTTATTAGTTAAGAAAAGTTACAAGCCTTCTGCATAGTCCTATCAGGGGAGCATACAAGGAAGTTGCAATGTTTTTCCAGGAAATTAGTGCAACTTCATGGAGTTATTAAAAGCACTTCCATTCAGCATATTATAAATCGTAAGTTCTCTGCAATAGGATCTTTTCTGTCGTTGAAAAGAACCCCGACCGAAACTATCAAGGGTTTTACAACTAAAACTCCATTCTCCTCAGCCCATTTTCTCTCCCGTTTCACCACGAATTCAGGTCCTCTGAGCTGTTGAATATCGATTTTAGAATGCATAAAAGTTATCACGTCCGTCAAAATGAAAAGATCTTGTAAAGATATCTACTATAACGAGTGTTCTGATGATATAATAGTGTCATATTCACGTAAGTTATTACCTTTTGTTATTCATGATGTAAATTGGGGTATTTCATTGAAACTGGAATTTTCAGTATGACGTCATTCCTAACAAACTAATCGATATTTAACAACTTAGAGGATCAGAATTTCTAGAAAAACGGGACAGGAAATGGGCTGAAGAGAATGGAGTTTTAGTGGTGAAAGACTTAGTCAATTTGGATGGGTTTTTTTAACAACAGAAAAGACCATATTGTTGCCCCACAGCAGTTAAGATTTGGAATACATGTATTTTCAACGGAAGTGCTTTTAAAACTCCCTGAAGTTCAGTTTATTACCGGACAAAAACCTTGCAACCCCCGTGTATGCTCATGTAAAGTCAAGAATGCTCTTGGTAAAGTTAATATTAAAAATTTTAATAATGAAAATATATACTAATTTTACTTTGAATTTTTCTATAGCTCGATGGTTGGATGTGTGACTACCAATATATATACTTTTTATACTTTTTTAAAGATAACGAAATTAATCATTTCGAAAGTGCATTGAACTAGATTAAAACGTACCACTTGTTCGAAAGGCCCAAACATCTCTTACTGGGACAGTGTTTTTGTAATAGGAACTAGACAGTCAAGACCTTCTCTAACAGGGATGGTCTTCTCGTGTTTTTCGATAAGAAGAATTCGATTAAATCGAAAACATCTCTTTCAAATAATAATAAAAACTTTACTAATAGATCACTTTCTCAGCCCAGCCGAGTGAGATGTGAATCAGGAAATTCTCACGTTTACTAGAGTTGTAAAACCATAATCATGATAGTATTGTAACGGATTTGTAACTGATACGACGTATTTTACTCTGGTATTATATGATAAATTATTAGGCAGTATGACGTGATAATACGTGAATTCATAATTCCCAGTCACGTATTTTAAGTACATGGGTTTTATGAAGTTTTACTAAGAATAGTTGACAATATTTCTACTTTTGTAACTATGTAAACATTTTACTGGCGCTTGAAGATAATTTTCAGTTGTACTATGAACATGCATTTTCCAGCCATGCTTACCAAAGTACAAAAGGACTTACTTAGTAAAAGACATCAGGAACCAAATAAAAAGTTAAGGTTTTATTGAGAATAGAAGTTTTACTGATCTAATAATACTAAGAAGTATGAACAGTTTTTATTTCAAGTTATCATAAATTCAGAAATTCTGATTGGCATTTTTCCATAGAATTTCTTAATTGCCACCCTAACCACAGCTAATTGGTTTTACAACTGTGATAAATTGAGAGACATAGGACTATGCAGAGGCCTAAAACAATCAACTGATCAAGTCTTCTTTATGGTGCGTTGCCTTTATATGATCTTATTATGCAGTATTTTTGTGAGTCTTGCATACCTTGCTATAGAGGGGCGAGTAATAGTTTGAATGTTATTCAATTCAATTTGCTGCCAAAGTTTTTATCCCACATTTAAAATAGCTATATATTCAGATATATTTCTAAATAAAATTAAAAATACATTAATAATATGTAACACTTACCAAAGTTCCACCAATTTATAAATCCTTGAATTTAATCCACACTTCCATCTGAATTTCATAATGATAAATGGTGGCTAGTGGTTTGCCGATTCACACATTCAAACTATTACTTGCCCCTCTTTAGATATTAAATATCTAGCATATATTCAATAAGAAAATCCACAATAACAATTAGAATTTCGAATTTTAAAGATTGATAAAAGTAAATCGAAGACAACTCTTTCAAAAACTTTACTACGACTAGTTTGTGGATTTTCTTATTGAATCATTGTGTGCTTCTACTCTGTTATCTAGCCCCGTATCTAGCATATCTTTTTAAAGAATACTTATACCAAAGTCGGAGAATTCTATGCACTCAAGTCTTCAGCGGTATAACATTCAAAATATGCCAATGGACATGAAATAAGTTAGCAATTAGAAGAAACAGATTTACTTAGAGTTCTATTTGCTAATTAAAGGTTTCAATCTTCGTATCAATGTCTATAGCACTAAAAATTAACTTTAAATAAAGATTGAAAACTTCAACAAATAAAATTCTAAAATCTGTTATTTTTATAGTGTGGATTATTTCACAAAATATTATGCTTTTCTTTGGATTATTATGCCAATGCTGATAAAGCTACAAAAATTAAAGAATTCGCAATATGCGGAAGGGAAAATAAAGTAGTAGTATAGGCAAAATGGTCAGTTAAAGTGTACATAACATGTTACAGGCACCATAAGTTAACTGGAACTTGTTACCAGATAATTGTCACTGGAAAATTGATATATATTCCGTTCACTGAAGCGTAAAAATTAAAATATAACTTCCTGCCTGCTCACATTACTATAGTCGGTTCACATATCAATGTGTCAATTAAGAGAAATTTTAATAGGAGTTTGCGCTTTATATTGAACTGTCTCAATAGTTGAAAATAACTCTCAACTCTGGTTAACGTTTTCCCACAGTTATCATAATTATTAAAACATTTTTTGTTAACTCTTTATCACTAACCATGCTAACTGGAATACACAAAAGTATCTCCACAAATACACAAATTGCCTACAAATCAAAAGTTTGTGATCCTTTGATCCTTTAAGCTCTCAGGTATAAATGATTTAAATGAAGAAATTGTTTTGGGCTTGTTATTCATTGCTCTGTACCTTTTCTGCATACAATTGTTTTAGTGAGTTTGAAGAATGATTCTTAATCCTCTATCCTATATTAACAATATTAATATCCTTAATCGTTCCTCTTTTTCCTAAAAACTCTTCTCAGAAGGGGAAAAATAAAGAGTTTTGCTTGCAGAAATGGGGGATTTTTAGAATTTTTTTCACTTACACTCCAATCAAGTATAAAGAGCTGCACCACATATATAGTGCTGTTGTTCACTTTTCACTCAAAACAATCTATCCAAAATTTTTAATTGAGTAAGTAAATGAGATTACATCAAAATTAAATTTGTCATCAGTGACACTTTAAAAAACTAAAATTCTGATTTAAAAATTATTTAAAACTTTTATTTCAAACATTTTTTATACTAATGAATAAAGTCATTCATCATATTTTCCTTTACCATTTCATAGTTATAACCATTTCAGCATCAGCAGCCAGAATCATGATGCTCAACAGGTTTCTAAAGTAATAAGGGATGCGAAATAAACAACTAAATTTGCTCCCTACAATGATTTTTGAAAATAAATTGTAAGATTTTTAATGATACATCGTTTTTATCACCATCATCATCATGGATAATTATGATAATAAGATAAAATAATTTATGTTAAATATGTAACAAACAACAGTCATACATGTACTGTAGGAGTATTTTACCAGAACGTTATTTGTTTTCAAAATGGCTACTTCAACTTCTTATGTTACGTCTGCAGCACCAGCAGAACAAGAAATTGATCTTCGTAAATATCTCAAAGATAATTATGCAATTTACGCAAACAAGATAAATTACATAGCACTTTTGGCAATCATCATTGGCGGTTGTTTTGGAAATGCAGTAACTCTTATAGTGTTTTTAAGACGTTGGCATGAAAATGTAATGACATCACAATATGTAGTGACGTTAGCACTAGTGGACAGTGTATATCTTATTTTCAGTCAGTTCTTCAACTGGTGGACCCGATATGGATTGAAATATCTATTTGGAAAGGAATATGAATTCAATATTTATAAAGATAATGATGTGACGTGGATTTTTCAGATTTTTAATTCTTCGTATATGATTTCGGGGTGGATATTAGTTTTATTTAATTTAGAGCGAACCACAGTAGTTCTATTTCCTTTCAAATCTACCAATTGGTTTAATGCACGTCGCCGCGTGCTTGCAATATTACTCGTAATTGTTATATCAGTAGCATATGGATCTTGGTCAATATGGGCACAACCCAAATCGTGTGCAAGTGCAGTAAATGAAATTATTAAAACAAATGTTCGATCTGGAATACCTTGCTTCGTCTTAATAGTCTGTAATATATTTATAGTTCGCGCTTTAAAGAGGTCACAAAAGGAATTTAAAAGTAGCTCAACATCTGAAAGTGCAAAATTGCTACGCATTACAAAAAATTTAACAGGCGTGTCTGCCGCATACTGTGCGTGCATGATCCCTAAAGTTATCTATCAAACACACAGGCAAACACTTTTTTGTTTTGATTTTTTTGGTTGGCTGGAAAGGGAGTATCATGGAATTGATTGGTTGCGAGCAACCGGTCTTCATCATTTTTTTCATGTAGTTTTGCCTTCACTTCAATTTTGTACAAATTTTATAATCTTTTTGGTTACACTTGACTTCTTTCGAGAGGAAACAAAATTTATATTCCGCTGTCGAAAAAATAAAAGATGAAAAAAGATAAAATTGTCTCTAGCGGGCAAAGTTTTTTAAGCAACATTAGTTTATCCCAAGTCACTAAAATTCTTCGTAGCATACAGTTAGTATACGGGTACATGAATCTATCTCTTATAAAAGAAGCTTATTCCGTAAAATTCCACTAGTGGTCTGCAAGCCTAAACTTATCTTGCCTACAATAATTACAGGTTTGCATAAATGCTATTAACTAAATTTAAAATCTTATTCGAATCCGCGAACAGCCTGAACATGATCGTCCAATCTCCCTATGCAACCAACAAAATAATTTTATATCTTCCTAAAATGCTTCAAGCGGTATCAGCTATTAGATAGAGACTGAAAAAATAAGCTATCAAAAATATTTATAAATTTTGTGAAATAACTGCATGATCTCGTTTTATTTATTGTAAGGGAAAACCCTCATCCAATATACATTGATGTCACTTATCACTGGACACTGTATCTGGCCAAAGAAGAAGCAACCTGTCTTTTTCAAACCTTTCAAAGTGGATGGCACTTTTGTTATAAAAAGGCCAAGAGATATTGTTGAAAATATTGAAAAAGCTGTTGAAAGTTTTTTTTTTAATACACAAGTCTTGCTTAGTGCAGGGAATTCATTTTATATCTCTCTACAGATACTTAGTAGTCAGAAACCGAGCACTCTTTTAAGATTTCAGTGAATTGCATAAAAAGAAATCTCTCTGAATGTTGAATATGAAATGATCATGAATGCATTGTTACTTTAAAAATCATTAGGATCACCTGAAGTTAAGTTGTGTTCACACCAGTGCAGACAATGCATTTTTTTTGCAAAAGAAAAATTCACTTAACATACTCTTTGTAGATTATTAGCCCCAGATATAACGATGCCTTCATTGTTACAACTCTGGTAAACATGAAGGCTGAAGGCCGATGCTTGACATCGCTTCTAATACCTGAAGTGATTATCCGCACTCAATGCCAGTTTAATAAGGTGAAAACTTAGTGTATAATTTAACCACAAATTTGGTGCACCACGGTGTTTATGATCATTTTTAAGTAAAGATACCCATCTTAGATCACTTGGGGTTTGATAGAGTAGCTTATACCAAATCGGACATTGGCATTCGATTTATAGAATGTTGGGAATTTTTTTGAAGTCCCCATGACTTAAGGCTGCATGTTCTAGAGTCACCATCGCTAGCGAAAATAGTCGCCAGCGATCAGATATCAGAGCGTCGAAGCTTTGAAATATTATATAGTTATTGTACAACTTTTTGAGTGCAATACGAGGCAGTTATTGCACGAGGGGCGTAGCCCCG
>JAXIUW010188403.1:0-12240 GCA_035591015.1 Cephalothrix simula
CAATATAAAGGACAAAATATTATAACAATAATACTACTACTAGGTAGTTGAAAAATATGGTTGAAAAAATATGGATTTTCAATGCCCGCAGTTTTGACCGAGGTTTTTATTGAACCGAGCACGAAGCGAGGTTAAAACTAAGGGCCAATTGAAAATCCATCCTTTTTAAGTAATTTTATTGTTTATTTTCATTTTTTACTTGGTAACGGGCCAATATACATAGCAATGGGCTAATATTGATATTGCCACGCTTGACCGGGCATTATAGGATATATTTCGTACTTTTCTTTGCATTAATGGCTACATATTTCGAGAAAATTAACAATAAATAATATTATAGTCCATTGGCATTCTATATTGGGTATCCTGTTGTTTCTGTTGTAAGGTGCTTATTTTCAGGGGTCTGCGCGTGTAAGTGACACAAGTTCACCCCGAGCCCCTAAAAACCAAATTAAAATGAATATCCACAAACCCTGAGGAAGCCTAATCGAATGATCCTGGTCTTGTGGCATCTGCCTCAAGGCTAAAGTCAGTCCGGTGTCGCCATTAATATTTAAACTTGCATTTCAAATTGATTTTGCCCCAAGAGGACGCCCTTATGGCGTCACAATTAATTAATTAGTGAATTTTCTAATATAGAACATTCCCAAATTCATATTAGAAATATTTTTATCACATATCCTTTTGAAATATCATTTTTACGTACCTTATCTATGCTGCTTCTCATGATCTCTAATACCACATTCCATTGTGTTCCATGACGTCAAAATTATTCCCAGCTTGCATTAGTCTGGTTTCCGTATCTATTGTTTTTGACGATGGTAGCGGAAGGAAGCTATGAAATTATACCGGTTCCCTGCTTCTTTTATGATCGTTAAAAATTATATTGAATGCGAAAGGAAACCACACTAACTTTGTTTTACTGAATGTTTAACGATGTGATATTGAGTGATTTTGTATTATTTCTCAGTTTGCTTCATAGTTTATTGTATTTTGTATGCAAATTTATCTTCCAGTTTTTCACTGTATTAATAGTGCAACATGTTTAGAAATTACTTTTAGAGCGCATTGTTAATTTCAACTTCAACTTCAATCACAGCTTTACTTAAAACATTTTATTTCATAATCGTTTTAAGGCGTATTTAACTTTCGAATCGTTACTTTGGTCCATTTAAGGGGAAAAAATTAAAATATTATATCATTTTATAGAATATTCGCATAAGTTGAAATTTTATATTAAAAAATTGTGTTAATGAACTTTTACTAGCTGTTTACAATTTAAGTTGAAATAAGTTCATTTTTGAAAATACATTGTATGAATGAAGTGACCAGACACCAGTCTTCTTATAAGTTGAGTGGTTCCTGATTACCATATCAATCGTTTCATAATTATTACTTAGAAATTACATGAAATGTAAAAAATAAGTTAAAAAAGCTTGAATTTAATTAAATTAAAAATTAAGTCTTTTTAGCTGTGGTTCTCAATGCATACACACTTTGTTATTCAGTAGGTCCAATATGTAATTTGTTAAGATATTCAAAAAATATCCTGATTCACCCGTTATTCAATGCCCAGTGTAAATACATGGACCGCAATAGAGGCCGACAAGCCTCTGCCCGCAATTTAATCATGTTACAAGGTAAAATTCCACGTTAAGATTATCGAAAAGTTCAAATTTTACTGAATTTTCTATATTTTTGAACCACGAAAATTAACCCATGATTCATGTTGACCGTCTCGATGTTGTCATTGTTAAATATTTTTATTATTCAACTGTTACCTATCATTATTGACCCGCGTACATGACGTCATCATAATACCATTGTTTTTTGTTCAGCGTAGCATTATTTATAAACCACATTTTTGGCCGAAATTAATAGAATTTTTACAATGTGTTATCTAGACTTGCTCATTAATAAATTATTATAATCTTAATTGGTTATTTAATGTGAATATGCTTAGTTTGCGGTCGAACGTATGATTTAGATACATAATGTGAAGAAAATCCTTTAAGGAACGTATTTTGTTTAAGGATTTAAGAACTCAAATTGGTACATATTTTTTTAACTTCATATAATTTACTTACTCATCTTTAAATTATATATACATATCACATGTTGATACCTGTACATTTTGTATATAATTTAAGACACATAACATTTTATACACTATATAAACTATACACTATACAGTCTGTACACATTGTCTAAAATAACACCTTTTTGAACACATACAGTCAAATATTGTCGAACTTAGTTTTTAAACTGCCTGTGACATACATTTGCATTGTTTTATCCTACGTATCCTACGTTTCTTGAACTTAATTTTATGACTAGGGCATCTCAAAGTCACTGTTATGTAGGAATATTTTTTAGGTTTACAAAATCCACACGATTTAAAAGACGCTGATGGGTCGGAGGTATTTTTCTTATCACTTCGAGGGATGAAAAATGAATTGCATTGTCCATAGCAAAATCTATTCATAATGGTACTCCTCAAACAACCCTCCTCGCGAATAATTTGCTTTAATGGCTCAGTTTTGCACCATTCTTTTTTCAAGTAACTTTTTCTTGTTACAGTCATGGCCTTTCGGCTTCCAATAATTGCATCCTCATCCTTTATCGGATACGGCTGAGGATTATAACTTAAATTTGGCTGCTCGCGTAAAGGATTAGTCATCAAATGTTCTGTAATAGTGGGCGGTAATGCGAAAGAGCCTCGCTTTCGTCGGTGTTTTCGACCAATAGGAGTCGAGTCTAAGGTCACCATCAAACTCATAAGAACTCCCAACAAGATTAAACAATTTTGATACATTCTGTAAAGAGAAACGTAAATTATTTATTAAAACAATATTATAAGTTTTTTTAAATTAATAATTTCATCGTAATACATCATAATAACATCTTTAGCTATTAGTATTACACTCTTAAAATTTCAAATGACGCAACAATTATCGTTCATCATCATCATAATGTGTGCAAAAATATTTTAAGATTCGTAAAATTGCAAAACTGCACTGATTGATCCGAGCAGGAATTTGCTATGATAAACTTCCTATGTTGATGATGATCATGATAATAATAATGATGCCTGTACATTTTGTATATAATTTAAGACTAATAACATTTTATACACTATATATACTATACACTGTACAGTCTATACACATTGTCTAATAACACATTTTTGAACACACACCGTCAAATATTGTCGTTTTAAATGAAGTTCATAAACTGTATCCACGGTGTTCCATGACATTCCTTAGATTAAAAAGTCGCTAAAATATTAATAAATTTACCTTAAGCTTATTAGAAACAACATATCCCAGGCTTATTATTCCAATATCGTGAATATCTCAAAATTTTCAGGGGCGCCAAATTGACTTAATGAATTCATGATATAGTCAAAAAGTCTGTAGGTTTAAGGAAAGAGTTGGAAAAATTCCGACTTACTAAAAGTTAATCAAAAAATATTCCCTCACAGAATCAATTCACATATAGCCAGCTGGGTTTTGTTGGTCACGGAATATTGGCTCTGATTAGGGCCACATGTTTTTAAGTCAAAGAAACGTTTATCCAAAGACATAATGTTCAATTAGTCTTAAGACCATTGACAAAGATTTTGGCGCCATTGCTTGAAGACTGGCTTCAGGCCAGGCTAATGACAAATAAATATACATAGGGTGTACAAATTTTCAGGGCCTATTGTAAATAACAAAACTAAGGGATTTATAGGTGGACTTTTTACCCCCGCTATAACTTGACTATAATGAAAACATATAATCGAAGAAGAAGAATAATAAGATTTTTAAAAAAATAATCAGGAAAGTTGATTTTGAAAAACTAGGTCAAGCGTACAACTTTTTACCTAGTTTTTCGAAATCAGCTTTCCCGAATAGATTTTTTAAAATTCTTATAGTTGTGGCGCCGCCGTCAGAGTACGAGTGGAGGAAAAGGCGCCGAAACTCATCCACCTGAAGTGGAAACTCTGATGGTTTCTCTTGGTGATCTCCTCAACAAGTCTACGTCGGGAGTTTTTACATTTAAATTAACCACCACTCATTTATTTTAAGCTTAAATTCTTTACAGTTGACGACCGGAACGTACTAGATTTTCGATCAACGATTTAAACGAAACTGCACAGATCTTGTAGGTGCAGGTGTGGGCGTTCCCCTCCGTACGTAGACGATTGTTAAATAACACCATTTATATTTGTTCATAGATTGAATAACTTATGTGTATCCCATTCATTTACTTGTTATTTATCCCATTCAATTTTTCTATCTCGAAATCTACTTTTCTACCTTTATTCATAAGTTTATAGTTTCTTTCATGACAAGAACCATAACTAAAGCCTTTTTTATTATTATAGAATGTAGGATATAAATACTTTCAATAAAGTCAGGTTATGTCAATTCGTTTGGGGGGGGTAAGATCCGCCTCTTAACCCTTTGACATTACGCATAAAGCCCCAAGGAGGCCCCAAGCTTACTTTAAAGAGTATGAATATATCTCCCAATTTGAAAAAATAGGCATACTAGATGTTTATCAATCAATGCATTGAATGTTAATTTCTTTATTTCTTTGTCGTAAAAATCTGCGCAGTCAAAAATTAATTGTAACATACACTCTTAAGTCAGATGTTATCAAAAAAATATATTATCTGGAAAATTTCGAAATTGTGGCACAGAAAGACCTCCCAACAGCAATTAATTTCTCCAAAATTTAGATAATTTGATAGATTTTTATCTATGTAGACATTATGGCCACAATTTTCAATGTGTATTGTACACTGTAAACTGTAACACTTTAAAAAATTTATTTCACCCCAAGTTTTGTATATGTGTAAAGTGTAAATTCTGTTAAATGCACTTAATAACCTCTAATTTTTCAATTGACATGCAAAAATTTTAACCTTGAAATGCGCAAAATGTTTACAATGAAAAAATTTGTATTTTTTAAATAACCAATGTAACAAAATTATTTTTAGATAGGTGTAAAAATATGTGATTATCATAAATTGCTTCTAATTATCTCTAATGATAGAATCAAAAGCGAGAAACGTATCAATGATTATATCTCATTACAAAAAAATTACCTTAAATTACCGCGAAATAATTCCAACGAAAATAAAAAAATTTTGACACAAGTCTAAGTCCAAACGGAAAATTTAACTATGACCATTTATGTAAAAACCCGCTAAATAAAGTGGCGGCTTCAGACTTTATACAAGCAAGGGCCTTTCTAAAGCTGTTTATAAATATTGTTGACACTAAGTGGCTAATAACTTGATTAAGAAAGTCGAGAAAAAAGAAACATCGTTTCGAGTGGTTTTTAAACAAATTTGCTTACTATAAAGGTCTGTCAAAAGGAAAGGATGGGGATGTTGGTGGTTTAATCAATGGCACTTCAGTCATGCTTTAGTGATTAAGGAAATTACTTATAAACTTAAAATTTCGCTTTTTGTGAGGATAATTATGTTTAGAGTGGCATTTCTGAGTGTTATACGGAGCCGATATTCTTACAAATTTGAAACTGAGTGACCATTAAGTTTTTCCACTTCGCGCGTTTTCAGATCCTTTTGAGATTCCATTAATTGTCACGTGACTTTACACCAAAAAAATTTTTTGTCCAGATAAATAAATAAATATTGCTTACCTCCCAACTTTTGTAAATTGCACGACTTGAAATATCCTAACTATGATAAAGTTGAAATTCCAGTCATTTTCAAGTTTAAATTATTTTTTATTAATTTTCTTCAAGTGATTTTTCGTAGTCTGCAAAATTAAATTAGTTCACTAAGCGATAGTGCAAAGAATAAAAAATTTTATTTTAACGTCGGAGTAGGAATTTTAATGATCTTCCTTGATCAACATGTCAAAAGAAATTGAAACTAAAACCTTTCTTGTAAATGACAAAACAAATTGAATCGACATTAGGGCGCCAAGGTATGTTGGAAGCCCATACTATGCCGTCGGCGACGTAGTATAATTACATGCTCACTATATTGACCAACACTTTTTCAGTTTTAACGAGCGGCATAATTGAACAGTAATGACAATTTTGGAACTCATTGATTCTTTCTTTTATTGTCGAAAAAGCAGCCAAATTTTTCGTTACAGATTCCAGACTCCATAAAGTTGTCATACTTCATGGTATAAGCAAACAGAAAAGGGGAATTTTATAATCGTTGTCTCTAAAGGCAGATTCATGGCTCGTCTTTCTAGCTTGTTAAATTCCCAATGTCCACTTGATTAGTGATCTAATATTGGTATATATTATGATTATATTTAATTAGTATATTGGTAATAAATGGTGTAATAAAACTCCTTCCCTAAGAATCGAAAAAAAATTCGCCGTCTTTAAGAGAGTTGTCTTAAGGCTAATAATTATTATTTCAAATTCATTAATTGCTTTGGTAGCGATAAAAAAGTAAGCTTATAATTGCTATTTAATTGCATGTTACTGAGGTAGCGATACAAAAGTATAATTGCTATATAATTGGTAGCGATACAAAAGTAATTGATTAAATACTGTTTAATGGGTAGCGATATACATAAGTAACTTCTTTTGCGCTCCTGGCGGCCAAAATAAGCTTTAAATTTAACAAATTTTAATCACAAAGAATTATTTTTTCGTATATAATTGATACAAAGGAAGATTAAGACCCCGAGAGCACTCGGCGGACCCAGGCCTTCAGATATTTTTACCCGAAGGACTGCGCGTTAGACCGCTCGGCTAGCACGACTCTACATCTTTTGCTATGCAGCAAAATTAAATAAAATTTCATATATTTCTAAAAATAAAAATAAACTTCTTAAAAAACTATATTTACAAAATTTGATTCTGATGCAAGGGTTAAAACACAATCAAAACCGATCAAAACAAAAAGAACTTGTATCAAAGATACTAAAGAAAAGCAGACCGGTTTAATTTTTGACTGGGGTCTAATAAGAAGATAATAACAGTGTAAAAGCCAAAATAGAATATCTTCGCATGTGCGACAACTACGGGAAATAACCGAATTAGCTTTGCATCATGAAATGCAAGCATGAGTAGGCCTGCGCTTAATCTGGTACTTGCGGCAGGTCTCCCGGGACTTTATTTAGGCCTAAATACGCTGGTAATTTCGTCAGTATTGTTTAGGTCTTAACGTTAGGCACTACATGACAGATACCGCAAGAATGATAAACCCCCAAATATGCGAAGAATTCCGAAAATATTTGCATACTCACATAATAAGTAATCTTCAAAATAGCCGATAGGCCTATAATGTATCATCCATTTTTATGAATCAAAGACATGTAATCCACAGGGACGGTTTCTTAAACACTGTGGTAATGAGGAGACAACTTTTTCATTTATACCACCTAACATGATTCGTCCATTTTGCAAAATGGTGAGTTTATAACAGAGCGCGCCTGACTGTCCCATCATTTCTTTCCGGTATGTACAAATGGCGTCTTTCGCTCTCCCTATCCAACCACCTGCCGCACTCCAATATTTCGGCAGAATAACGATTAATAAATACGTTTGAAGCGTATTATCTATTGTTTTCAAATATATAATTCATTATATCAATCCACACATTTATTCCTAAGATATTAGGGATAAATACCTTCATTTCAAACTTATATCAGCTAATTATTAGTGGTATGGCTCCGAAAAAGCGGCACTTAGCCAATTATTATAAACGGCGCCTTAGAGAGACGGGTTTTTCATGGCTAGGTGCTTATCATACCAATCTTGAAGCAATTTAAACCGCAGTTTGCCTTACAATTTCATGGCCTATTGACGGTAGATAGCAAACTGGCGACTTTACATTCAGTTAGAGAATAGAATACTTTCTCCAAGAAGTTTTGTGTATAATTTTATTTAAATCAGATAAATAACACAATAAAATTGAAAATAGTTTTAAGTTACGATTCAAGATAGTTTCGATATTAGATCATATTAAAGTCGTAGACAAGATTGATATCGAAGAGGTTATTAAAAAACAAAATCTCTGGGGAGATAAGATTGATTACAAAAATTAAGCGAGTGCATTTTTGCACCGGTGCATAATTTAACTAATCTTACCTTGTAAGTTAGAGAAAAAAATCTCTTCCGGACCCAGGCCTTTGATCAAATAACAATTTACTATTAGAAAACATCAAATATATAGCCCTACTGAGTTGTGAATATTTTATGGAAGTGTCAATTCCAATAAACCAACATGGTAATACTTAGAATTTCGTAGTATCATAGCGCCAAAGGTCTAACACAAATTTCTAACATGCAATGAGCTCGTTCCGAACACGGGTAATTGCGAAAAGAACATCGCTTTTCGATTAAAGAACATTGATATTATCTTGAATTTTAATATCAATTCAATGCGATTATTCAAAATTCTCTCTATTAATGATTCATTAAAATGTAGCTAAATATTTTGGTCTTGCTGTTTACCTTGCTAATTTCAAGATCTATGTTAGCCGAAGATCGAACTAAATTCTAATAGTTTTACAAGTTGTAAAACTATTTGTTAATTAGAACCTTGACCCCAAAGTTCTTAAAATATTTTAAACCGGGATCGGAATATGATACGTTCAGCAAAATTTTTACCAAAAAGAATTACTCCGCGATAAACTTAAGGAAGTAGATGGCGCTTTTGATGGGTATGAAATCTCGGCCAAAATCAATCTTCGACGTTACACCACCACTCACAGGTTTTCTAAGCATAAAAGAAAATATTTAATAATTAAAATGAAAATTCATTAGAGCTTAGATAAAATTAGCCACAAAGCACACACTTTTATGGCTGCTGAGGCAGGATCAAAACGTACGACGTTACAAAAAAGACACTCTTTTTCGAACATTTTCTGCAGGCAATAAAAGTGTTTCAGAAAAATTTTGAGATGTTTCTAGGTAGATGCACCGAAATACACTGCACAGAAGTGGTAGTTTCTGATAATTAAAAAGTAGCAATCTACGACGTTACAACTTCAACCAAAGGGGATGAGCGGCACGGTGTAATTTTAGTGTCAAAAAGTGTAAGTGTTTAGCGGTTAATACCCTTGAATCGGCAGTTTTCGAGATTCGCGCATGCGCAAGAATTTCTAATTCAAAGTTTCAGAATTTAACCATTCTATTAGAATATTTGGGTACACGTTTCTATCTGCTCTTAATACATTTATATGTCCTAAACCCAACCGTTCTTTAGATATTAGCAATTGAAAATCAGATTTTCCGCACAAAATTTGCTCATAACTCGAAAACCGTTGATTTTTGGCAACTTATGGGAATTTGTTGTAAGGCATGAAAATGTATTACGAACAGATAGTAACATGTACCCAATTTGTCGAGTAGCGCAGTATTTCTTAGATATCAATCAATAATAATTGCCTGCTATGGGCACGATAAATTTTTGACATTTATAAAATTCAGGTGTATAAAACCGAAAATAATTAGGCTATTGGCTTTATACTAAATGAATAAATGTTTCTATATGTTCGTGATACGTTTTGTACGGTTTTCGAGTTATGAGCAATGAAAATCTGATTTTCAATTGCTAATATCTACAGAACAGTTGGGTTTAGGACATAAAAATGTATTACGAGCAGATAGAAACATGTACCCAATTAGTCATTTGTCTACTGGGATGGTTAAATTTTGATTTTAGGCACTTTGGAATTTTTGCGCGTGCGCATGCGCGTATCTCGAAAACTGCCTATTCAATTAATTTGCTTTTGGATAAATCAATATTAAAGGTATCAAACCGCTTAAAATCCCCAATTTTTGACACTAAAGTCACACCGTGGCGGATGGGCGAAAAAACCCGATTCATTCATCCAAAGGACAAAATTTTCTTAAAATTTCGGCAAAAAATCACATAAAATTAGCTCCAGCGGCGCCAAGTGCCCCTGCTCTGAAATTTTTTTAGTGGAAGCCCTTCTTTGCCTGACAACTCAGCATATCCCCCAGAAATTTTTTCGCTCCATGTTTTATCTGGGCTCCAGAAAAAAAATTATTTTTCAGGTGAAATAAAAACTCCATTGAGTATGTAAACTTCAAATTTGACCAATGCCACCACCAATGGATAAAAAACAAGGACCATGAGAATATTTTCGATCGACTTTGGAAAATATGTGATATATTTGAGTAGTAGTAACACAAAGTTGTGAGTACAAATTCATTCATTCCCATGAAAAACTAAGAGAAATTTTACATATAACAAGAAGTTGTTAAATTCCTTAGCGAAACTAGCTAGTCAAGATCTGAAGTTCTGCGAAAATCACTATCGTGTCTACAATAAGGTGAAATCATGCACTGTTCTTCAATAAACTTCTTCAAATAAAAATATTTTGCAAATTTTTTTAAAGAATGAGATTTCTACCATCTAATGAACCATAACATTCTAAGAATGTTACCGTAAGAGCAAGGTTTTTCATAATCACTTCACTTTTACTCAACAAATCACTCAAATATGTTTTTCGAAATATATACTGGCAAAAAATTCGTTCAATAAAATGTCATTATAATTGAAGTCAGGAAAAGTTAAGAAGAATACATGTACACATAGGATAGAAACGAGCCGAAAAAGCCCCCCCCACCGATTTTCTTTAAAGCTGGGGCCTCCTTGACCCTTATATTTTCAATTATTTTTTCAAAAAAAAAACTTTTGAAAGGTTAATAGTGATTTGGGGTCCCCTGATCAAATACCGCCCAAGTTTTTGGAAATAAAATTAGATTCTATGGCCCTCGGCGGCGCATAACCTTTGAAAATATAAACTTGGATCAGGGTTTTCCATAAGGATTCAGGATCAAGGGGGTTTCGTTTTAGGCCCCATGTTGCAAGAAAACCGCTTTTTCGGCTCATGTCCACTGCGGCATAATGCGCCCTTCAATCCTTCTTGCAACAAGTTTTAATATTTACGTACAGGTGGCTATTTTTGCAACAAGTTTTATAATATTTACGTAAAGGGTGGCTCGACATCCTGGAAACGCTAGTCCAACACGTAATTACCTAGACCTAATGAAAAATATTGGGCCAAAATAATTTGTATCTTACTCTAGTCTAGAATAGAAAAGAAGTTGGGTGAATTTTTCAATTACAAGGACGCTATGGTGCTTAAAATCACGCCCCTTAACGTACCACACAATAAATTCGAAAATGGTATGCAAACTCCTACCCCAAAGGGCATGACTTACACGTATTTTCAATTCAAACCAAGGATAAAGGCCAAAAACCAAATCCAATTCTATTGAATGGTTATGATCTGTAATTAGACATCACGATAAATGATTATAAAATTCTGAAAGGTTTGTAATTTCTACATGATAACACCGCTTTTAAAAATGACTTATGAGCTTATCATTAATATTCATTAACAATAACGATTCCATTCTGTTGGTACAAAAGACTAATGACCAGCATCGACTAACGTAAGTAAAGTTTCCGCTTCAAAAAGTGAGGATACAGTCAGCAAAACACCAATAACGGAAGTTCTCTTTTGGTATAAGCACGTCCTGGCAAATATTACATAAGGATCTAAAATGTAAGTGTAAATTTTTGAGTAACATTATACAAAATTTTGTGGAAGTGAAGTTTGGCATTTTATTGGCCTAGGGGCCTAGACGTAAGTGGTCTAAATAATGGTGCTAGGGTATTTAAAATTTTATGACGTCATCATTGCGCTCCCTAGCGCCTAGCGGCGAAAAACTGAATTACGGTGCCCATTAGTTCAGCAAAACTGGTAATAGATGACAAATATTAATTGCAGAAATGAACTTAAAGTTAGGTGAGTTGTTTTAATTTTGAAAAATATCATACGCCAGTTTTTATGACGTCATCAGACACAAAATGTACTTGAAACTTTTTCACCACAATAGGTCGTGTAACGTACCAAAATAAAGCTAGTAATGCACACTTATCATGAAAGAGATAATTAATAGAACTTGAAATTCCTGGGTAGCAGAGATCAGTTTTTCGCTGCTAGTAGGCGCCATGACGAAGTTTTAAATGTCCCTTGTAAAAAGCTGACCTCAAGACCGATCCAACGTTCAAGTGCCTAGCTCCATTATATCGACCACTTATGGCGTCAAAACCAAACGTTCCAAAACCTTCAATAATTCCACCATAATCATTATCAATATAATACAAGATATGCAGCAAATCATAATTTTCGTTTGCCTAATGTACGTAGCAATTATGGTCTGAGGGCACCATCCTATATATCCTCTCGTTTATGGTCACAAATTGCA
>JAXIUW010188625.1:0-12232 GCA_035591015.1 Cephalothrix simula
TATCCCAAAAAATCAACACACTGAACAGAATTTTATATATTGATCGATCTGCTCAGAAGTCATCCGTCAGGCGTACATCTTTTACCCCTGTGGTAAGCCACGAGAATGGATTAATTAACTTCATATATGTATTTCAACTTCAGTTCAGCATTTTAAAAACTGTGCAGTATATCAGGAAAATGTTGATATAGCGCAGATATACGCATAATTTTAACAATAGAATGTCTCTCGGTGGCACGTGGTATGAAATTAAAGAAAATGTTTTTATTGCAATAATATGAAAGCTTTATTTATGGGAGCCGAGAATCACCGAAGATTAATAACAACGTATTACACGAAGAAATGTTCGTATTAACCATAAACTTTTCGCTGTGATCTGTATAATATTTAAATAGTTCATATAATGGTTTACACGATCTGTAGTGGTACTGTACAAATTATACCCTGAATACAACACTTCCTTATTTGGTTAGGAAATAATTTTTTCCTCCGCGTAACTAATTTGTATGACTCGCGTCAACAAGTACTCAGATTAATTACGTTGATTGATTTTGTGTCATGATTTTATCACGTGAACATGACACTCCCATTAATCGACCAATCAGCGTTCAGCTGTGACCGAATTACTGGTCATGACTCATGTATTGAGGTCAAAAACTTAGTAGTGCGAATAAACAATAAAATGATTGAAATTAAAAGCAAGTTTTTTTGTTTATATTATATTAATAAATATAATATAATAAATACCAAATATAGAATAAAATCGCGATAAATAATATTGATCTTGTAATTATAAATATTATTAAACGATTTGGAAGGTGATTCGATGCAGAATCTCGAAAAAAACACTCGCACTTAGTGCTCTTGTTTTTTTCTCGAATTCCACATCAAATCACACTCCAGACTGTTTAGTAATGATATAATAATACCTGGTAAATTGACAATTTGACCGTTTTTCTTATGCAAATGAATTAACTTTTTATTCTTTTCGTTCTAGGTGGGCTTCAGGCAATTGCAGAACTTCTGAGAGTCGACCATGAAATTAATGATAACACAGTGGAGCAATACAACATTACAATGCGGCGTTATGCATGTATGGCTCTCACCAACCTAACATTTGGAGACGGCACAAATAAGGCTTTATTGTGCTCCATGAAGTCAAGCATGCAGGCTCTGGTGGCGCAGTTAAATTCTCCAAATGAGGATTTGCGCCAAGTTGCCGCAAGTGTTTTACGCAATTTATCGTGGCGCGCTGACTTAGCGAGTAAAAAGATCTTACGAGAAGTCGGTGCAGTAAAAACTCTTATGATCGCCGCGATGGAAGTTAAGAAAGAATCAACACTTAAAAGTATATTAAGTGCACTGTGGAATCTATCTGCGCATTGTAGTGAAAATAAAAGTGACATTTGTGCAGTTCAAGACGCGCTGGCCTTTTTAGTGAGTACGCTAACCTATAAAAGTCCATCAAAAACGTTAGCTATTATAGAAAACGGGGGCGGAATTTTAAGGAATATTTCAAGCCAAGTTGCCATTCAAGAGGACTATAGAGATACTCTTAGGCAACAAAATTGTCTTCAGATTTTGTTAAAACATTTGAGGTCGCCTAGTTTGACTATTGTTAGTAATGCGTGCGGCACGCTTTGGAATTTGTCCGCTAGGTGTCCAGAAGATCAAAAAGCATTATGGGAAATGGGAGCTGTGAGCATGTTACGTAATCTAGTGCACTCCAAACATAAAATGATTTCTATGGGGTCGGCCGCAGCATTAAAAAATTTATTAGCGGCCCGACCCGCAATGATGGGGCTTGATATGGAAAGTAGGCAAAAATCAAATATGCCTACCTTACAAATACGTAAACAGAGGGCTTTAGAAGCTGAGTTAGAGGACCAGAATTTGTCAGAGACTTGTGAAAATGTTGAAAGCCCCCAACCGAGCCCAACCGAAATGCGTCAAAATGATCAAAATGCGGCAAAATTCTTTTATAATGGAGATAACTGTGGAATATATTCTGTTACTGACTCTAGTCTAATGAGGGGGCATATATTTCCACTTCATCCTAACGGTGCTCTCATACACGACCCTAGAATCGGATCGCCGAAACGATCATCGAGTCAAGATAGTGTCGGAAGTGTGCAATCGGACATCACACATGATCGTAATCGTACGCCTCAGTTAATAAATCGTAATAGCCATACATTGCCGGGGCGTACATCGGTCAGAAGTCAATCTATGAACAATAAACAAAACAAAATTAAAAATCAACAAAATTATGAACAGTATTTAACAAAACAAATGGGAAACATGACTTTACGAGATCAAAACCATGGCCGCTTAGATCAAAGAGCAGAAAATTATCCACAAAAACCGTTAAAGGATAATTTCGTCAACCCTCAAAATACCGCTTCTTTAAAACCGGATTATAATCCGGGTTACGCAGAAACGGATTTAGATAGTGATCAGCCAACTGACTATAGTTTAGTTTATGCTGAACACACGGATGATCATAACTCAGATCAACCAATTGACTTTAGCAATCGATATAAAGATTCTGAAGAGAATTTTGCAAATGTGCAGCAGAATGTGCAATTTAGAAATGCACCTAATGCACAGCGCAATCAAAATTGTGTGGACTGTAAGTATGGAAATGAATACAGTGATCATGAGACTTTTAATGATGACTCCGTGCAGTTATTCTGCACTGAAGGGACACCACTTAACTACTTATCAACAGCGACATCGATGAATGATTTGTCAGTATTGAAACGTATCAATGAAGATGATTCAAGCCAAAAAAGTGATGAAGTGGAAGATTTTGGAGCTAAATACGGTGAAGACAACGAAATGTCAAATTCCGTTATTTTGAATCCGGAAGCCTCGCAGAGTAAACCTACACATGCGCAGTCAAATGATGAAGCAGACGAAAAACCGAAAACTTATTGCACTGAAGGAACACCAGTTTGTTTTAGTGACCAAAGCTCGCTGAGTAGTTTAAACGTTAGCGATTCAACGAACGAAATCGTTGCGAAAAAACCTGAGCAGAAGAGTCCGAAAGGTGAATCACCGAAACAGGAAAGTGAGGCTACATCGCCGCGGGGTTCTGTTAGCACGCCTGTAACTAAAACAGTCAAGTTTAATGATGTAGAACAAGTACAAGAAACGCCTTTAATGTTCTCAAGATGCAGCAGTTTAGAGTCACTTGACAGTTTTGACGCTCATTCAGTTCATAGTTCGGTCATTAGTGAATACAGCCGACGAGCTAGTGAAGTCGTGTCGCCAAGTGAGCTTCCCGACTCGCCAAGTGATTCTGTACCAACATCGCCGAAGCAGAAGTCTCAACCACGTTTTAACGACGACAAGAACTATGAAACAGATCACTCGACAACGACAGTCGAAACGTCGTTTCATGTCGAAGCTCCAGAGGCAGAACCGTTAACAGTCGACATCGAAGGGTCGAATGATAGCGTGCTTTATAAAGATGCTCCTGTGACGTATAATGTTGAAGATACACCGTATAATTTTTCAACGGCGGCTAGCTTGAGTCCAATATCTTTCGATGATTCGAAAGATAATACGTTCGTCACTCAGATAGCTGCCCCAACTAAGGACACAAAAATAGAAACTAGTTCGCCAAAAATTGACGCTTCTAAGAAAGCGGATGAACTCTCAAATTCATCTGTTTCAGAAGTATCAGAGGGTGAAGAAGACATCCTGGCAGCTTGTATCAGCTCCGCGATGCCTAGCAATTCAGCTCGTAAGGTAAAGAAAAGCTCGAGCGATTACACAGTGCGGAAGAAAGCACCACGTCCGCAAGGGTTAGAGGAATATCGTAATGTTAAAACGGTTCACGTGACCAAAGCTGGTCCATTATCACCTCGTGGGCCTCACTTTAAAGGAACTCAAGGTCAAGACGCATTTGCGGATGAAATTGATCAACCAAAAGTGTTTGATGTTGAAGGGACCCCGCAAACATTTTCTAAAAGCGGTTCGTTTAGTGATTTGAGTATGATATCTGGTATGTCTGGACCAAACAGTTCAAAGTCCTTGAACGTTCCAACTCGAAAGGACGAGGTTAAGTCTGATACAAGCTCTGTTTATGATGAGCAGGACCTTTTATCTGAAGTCATTCAGTCTGCGATGCCGAAAACTAAAGTTAAACCAACTCAATCAGTAAAACCGTATAGAAGCCCATTTTTACGTGATAACAAGCCAAATATGGACAAAAAGAAGGCAGTTATAAAGCCAAGTCCAGGATCGAACCCGGATGCTCCGAAAAATTACGCAATCGAAGGTACTCCGCCGAAATTTAACTTAACTGCATCGCCGAGTCATAAGCCAGACGAAAGGCGATTAAGGCCCAAGCCACAAAATCAAGAACTTTTACACGTTCAAGGGGGAACTGATTCTCCAAAAACATATGGCATCGAAGGGACGCCTGTTTCCTTCTCACGGAATGACTCATTAAGCTCGCTGTCGTGCGACGAGGAAAATGATATGGAAATTTTACAGAAATTGATACAAAATGGGCAAAACCAGAAGAAAATTCCACCACCAAAGCCAAAACGAGTATCGAGCATTACTACCAAGTCAGTACCATCGAGCCGCGAGTCACCGAGCGGTAGATCGAACTCTAAAGACTCGAGTATTCGTAACTCACCTGATCAGCCGAAATCATTTCACGTTGAAGGTACACCGATGTGTTTTTCTCGAAACTCGCCGCTTAGCTCATTAAATAGTTCTGATAATGAGTCACCTAAACAGCTAGGAGCAACCGCATCGGCAGCTAAATCGTTCGATTTATCACGGGATAACACACGGGCATGGACTGATAATTCGCATTTATCACATAACAGCAGTTTGAGTTCATTAAGTATTGATTCAAATGGGTCTGACGCTGAAAAAGCACTTTTAGAAGAATGCATTAGCTCTGCTTTGCCTAAAACCAAACCACCAAAATCAAAAGAGTCAAAAAACGAAAAAGAACCAAGCGGAGGGACAAGCGGAAGCAAAAAGAAGTCAAGAAATACACATGAAGTTACATTTTGTGGCGAAAAAACATTAGAGTATACCGAAAAACCCGACTTGTCCGAGAAAAGTGGTATCGGAGGGAGTGAAATGTATTTATTAGAACAACAGAGGGAGTATGTTGAAATGCGGAAGAGCGCGAGTGCCGAAATATGTTCAAAAAACGGGGAATCTTCCTCTGCTGTTTATTTAAGGCAGGGGAAGTACCCAGACGAAGAAAACGAAACAGACATAAAATTGCCCCCCGCGACGCATAGATCGTGGGACGAGCAAGCATTTGAAAAGCTCGGTCCTACATTTAATTGGAGGCGATGTCATAGCGAAGACAGTGGTTTTGAGAAGCATAAAAAAGAAGCTTCAAACCTGCAAAGAATTGCTTCAAAAGAGAAGTGGATTAATTTAGAAAAGATGGCTCTGACGATCGTCTTAAAGGATGAGAGTGATGAAAGTGGTAACGAGGATGAAGATTATATTACTGAATCGAATCGAGATAGTTTTCTCTCTGGCTCGAATCGCGATAGTTGGGATCTCGAAAGAGATATTGAAGATATAAAAAATGATGAGTTACTTCAGAAAAATGAACTTTTTTCTGAGATAGATAAAGATTACGAATCAGCAACTTTAACATGGAGAAAAGATAAAGAAAAAATCGATAATCGGTTTGTCGATTCTGCGGTTGGGTCACCAAGTGAAAGTTTAGAGAAACAAGACAGCGTGAAATCCGATAGCGATGTAAAAGAAGATAGCATAAGCTTATCAAGTGCTAGGAGTGATTGCTTATCTCTTGGAGCTAGTGATAGTATCGAAATAGATGCAGCAAAGTTCGCGAAAAGGCAGGATAGTGAAAGAACAGAAGATGATACTAATGCTGATGAAATATCTGAAATTGATAATATAGATGAGATGCCTATTGATGTTGATGATGGTGATATCACTTCTGTAACCTTTCCAGATGATCTGATGCAAATGGATGAAAGTTTAGATGAAGCGTTAGCGGGAATAAATACTTGCACGTCCGATGGTGATGAAGTTCAGCGAGCAAGTGACGATACTATTCTCGATTCAGGGATTTCTGATATCGTTGATATGCAAAGTTCAACTGAGATGATAATGGAATCTTCTGTAGAGACGGTTAAGAATTTGAATTTAGAGTCTAATAATGAAGAAAGAGATACTGAAATGCGGTTGAATTGTGAAAATAGTCCTGATATAGAGTATTGTTTGGACCAAGACTTGAAGGAAGCTGAGTTACCCGGGACTGAGAAAAATGATATTGGTGATGAGAAAAAAGATAACACGGACGACATAGGTGATAATTTTACGCACAAACTTGGTGAAATAAAGGACACAAATAGTGTTAACGAAATGTTGACGAGTTTAACCAATTTGACACAAAGTGTAACATCCGCTGAAGATTCAAGCAATAATAATGTGATGACCGGAAGTTTGAGCCCCGAAGAAGAAAGACGACTGGCTGAAAATGCAAACTTAATCATCACTGAGTTAGTTAATGAAAAAGAGGATTTGTCTAACAGTATTGGCGAAGATGGTAGTTTGATAGAAGATGTAACCCTGTCGCTTGTTTCCAACGACCCGACAGAATTCTCCGATGATTCTGGATCTGATATTTCAGACCAGATGGAGAACAGTGCAACTCCACCACCTGTTCGTCGAGGCCCAAGAATAACTAAACCGGGGGAGAAAAAAGAAGAGCCGGCAGAAGCTGTTCCGAAAGGTATTCGCGGTCGGCGGAGAGGCATTCCTGGTACAAGAACTGTTGCAACGGTTCAGAGTATTAAATCAATTACAAAACCAGTCACTCCTGTTAAGTTATCAAAAGCTGCTAGTCAGAGAATGGCTGCTAATAAAGGGGCAAAAGATTTAAAAGAAGTTGCAAAGTCAAATAGTTCTCAGTCTTTGAATTCTTCAAAAGGATCAATTAAAACAACTACCACGCCTCCTAAGAAAGTAGTTCGTCCCAGTGTAAAAGCTGTAAAAAGTAGTCCTGAAAAATTAGAGAATAAGAATACGCCAGTTAAGTCGATTAGTCCCAAGCCAATGGCAAGAAATCGTAATGTATCACAATCACCATTGGGAAGGAATGTTACGTCGACAAAAAGCGATAAGACTACTCCCGGTAAAAGTGAAAAAGGAGTTAAAAGTGAAATAAAAGGGAAAAAAATGAGTGATATTCAAAAGGTTGTTAAATCTGGATCAAAAAATAACACCACCAAGTCTCCTATTGGTTCAAAAAACGATATTAGCAAAAATGATGCTGTTAAATTGAAAGGTTCAATTTCAACTGCTAAACCATCTGGTTCAAAAATTGAAGTTTCGAAATCTTCAGGTTCAAAAAGCGAGGTTTCTAAATCGCCAGGCTCAAAAAACGAATCCATGAAAACTGCTCCGAAAAGTGTTGATAAAGGGGCTAAAAGTAATTTAAAGACAAGCCCTGAAATTACAAGAACGGAAACTAAAGTACAGCCAAAAAACGGGTTGACGAAAAGGTCGGAACTCTCGAAGCCACCACCCAAAATTGACGTTTCAAGAATATTTGCTAAAACTGATGCAACACCTGTCACAAAAAGTAGACAAAATTCAGCAAATAATTCTGCGAAGCCTATTGAAAATGATTCCATTACTTCGCAAGGTGAAGAAAGAAATGATGAAACCGATAATTGTCTTAAATCAAGTGAAAGTCGACCTGAGGTTACTGTTGAACGCCCAAAACCACCCATTAAGCAAGGAACTTTCACACGTGATCAACCTGTTACTGATAATGCGCCGAAAATTTCCCCAAATATTTCACCGGAAAATACACAGCGTAGGCAACCGAGTAAGATTGCCGTAAAGGGGATCCCTCGCCGAGCTGATACTCGTGGAGCTGACACTCGTGGGAGATCGGAAACTCCTGTATCAACTCCTAAAATAGCCACACCCTCTTCAAGGTCAAATTCAACGTCCAGTATCAAGAAGACGCCTAGTAAACAAATCCTTACTAAGTCAGATAGTAACGCTAGCTTACAGAAAGGTAATAACTCGAGGTCAACAACACCAGGAAGTAGGAGACCGTCTATCGGAGCCTCTGTTACACCACCACGATGCGCGAGCCCAGTAAACCGTACTCCGACACCAAAATCGGGGACTGGAAAGAAGCAAGTTCAAAGTCGGATTGCGAATATTTGGAAAAAGGATGAAACGCCATCATCATCAGAAAACAGTCCCGAAACACAAGAACAGCGTAAATCCCAGCTATCGCAGTATAGTCGGAATATAATTAAACAAAAATCAGCTACAATCGGTGCTTTGCCTAGTCGTAAGAACTCCTTCGGGTCTCCTTTAAGTACGCCAACTTTAAGCCGAAGTTCAACTTACGATAAATTAACTGTTATTTGTT
This sequence comes from Cephalothrix simula, assembly GCA_035591015.1. Classification (NCBI taxonomy): domain Eukaryota; kingdom Metazoa; phylum Nemertea; class Palaeonemertea; order Archinemertea; family Cephalotrichidae; genus Cephalothrix; species Cephalothrix simula. The sequence goes on from JAXIUW010188625.1 coordinate 8,420, forward strand.
CTGAGGGTAGTTCAAGTACTTCGGATTCTTTGCATAATATACCTGTAATAACGGATCTTTCGTTTAAACATTCTCCAAATTGCGACCAGGAAAGATCGTTAAACAAAAGTGACTCTGTAAATGATTCTAATACTGAGCAGTCAAACAAACTAGTAGAAAATAAACCTGAACAAAAAATTGACTCTAGTACCTATGTGATTTGCCGGCAAAAATCGCGTAGTGATATTCCGGAAATAGGTAGTCCGGAAGGCTCAGAAGTTGCAGAAGAAAACCATATTGTTAAATCAGGATCGATTCAAGGCGTTTCGGATAAAATTTTAACCGTTAAACCATTGGAAAAATCAAGTTCGACCCCAGAAGTTAAACGTTCTGGGTCAAATTCAAAGATTGCTAAACCAGTATCGAAATTACCATCGCCTGTCAAGAGCCAAAGTTCAACATCGATTAAATCAGCTTCTAGTCTAAGTTCAGGAGCTTCCTCTAAGTCAATCGGGAGCATTTCGAGTTCGATGTCTGTGAAATCTGCCGAAACACCCCGAAAACGTGATTCGTCAAATTTAGACTTAAAATTATCACCAAGCACAGACAGTATTTTAAAGGACAAACTTATCAAACCGAATCTGTCTGCGCTTACAAAAAGTGTTGGTTCCGGAAAATCCTTGTCCACGTCACTTCCGGGTTTTGGACATAAGGTTTCCGACGTAAAACCCGAAGTTAAAAGTGAAACTACAAAAGCAAAAGTTTCACTATTTAAAAAGGCAAAAACTCCCTCTAGACAAACAAGTGAAGAGGTAGAAAGAGGTAGATCAGAAGAAAGGATGAAAAATGAAAAGGAAAGTGGCATAAATTCTGCTAAAACTAATAAAAACGCTGAAAAAAGTGCTAAAAATGATAAAAATAGTGAAAATGACTTTAAAAACGAAAAAGTAAAAAGTGAAAAAATTAAAAGTGATAAAAGGGACACTGAAAAAAATAGAGGGGATAAAAAAGACGGTGAAAAAGTTAAATCGGAGGAAAAGGAGAAGAAGAAGAAGGGACTTTCATCATTTTTAAGAAAAAAGTCGGAAAAAAAGAAAAATTCTGAGACTGCAAAAACTCCATCTAGTGAAAAATCTGAAAGTTTTTCTGAGGTATGGCAGAAAACGGACACGAACACTGACTCTGCTGTGAGTACGCCTGACTCTCTTGATAATCCGTTTGTATTTAAGGATGATTCTAATAATGGTGCTAAAGATAATGTAAAAAATAGCGTTTGCGTTTCTTCAGAAACGACGCCAATTAAACCAATATTGTCACCCAGTAAAAGTTCCCCTAAATTAAACCAATCCCCTAGTGCAATTGTTCAACCATTTAATTATAATCCAAATCAAAATGTGAAAGCGTATAATTCATTACCTTCTCCAACAAAATCCCTTACAAAAACTGAGATGTTAATGCAGAGGAGGCAATCTTTACTAAATAAAGCTTCAAAATCAACAGAAGAGAGCCCAATCGACCCCGAGAAGCGAGGCTGTATGGTGACAACAGTATAGCATTTATTATTTATAACCTTTTTGTTAAATTGTGCTATATGTGTAATATGGATTTTTGCACATAATTCTTACCAAAAGTAAACTGAAAACAATATTGAAAGTTCAGAATGGCCAAGAATGCCATACAAATACAACTCCTAAAGTTATCTTATACATGTACACAGTACGAATGTGCAATTCATCGATATTAATCAGGTAACAATGTTTGTATATCATCAATGTCCATACCCATTGTCGCAAAATTCAATATTACAAAGGTCTTACTTGTGCCATTCCAGCTGACATTTAAAAATATGACTACGAGACCTCATTAATTATCTTAAAATTTAGTCTTACATTGTTTAGGAAAGGCTTTGTCTAAAAAGAAAGTCTTTTTTGACAAATGTCACATTTTTCAGCTGGAAGGTAAAATTTGATAATTCATATCTTTTTAATGATATTATGTTTTTGCTAATTATTTACAATAAAATGAATTCTAATCGTTTGATATCTAGTCACATTTTCATATCCTGACAATCGAGTGCCTCGTTTGACTCCTCCCCTTTAATCGGTGGGGTTAAACGGGGTGTCTCAAGAGAAACCTTTTTGTAAATAGTTATAATCGTATAAGTGCTAATTTTTTATGGCTTATAATTTGTTTATATGTGTATAATGTATATTGTTTAGATGTGTGTTTGACAGAATCAAATGCCTTTATTATATCAAAAGTTTATCGAAGATGTTGATCTGTAAAATTAGGTTGTCTATCTTAATAACTTTGGACCGTGCCCATGAGTCAGTTACGTAACCTAGGTCCGGTTGGTTTTTTATGTCATTAGATTTTGTTTTTGTTTTCTATCAAAAATTAATATCAAACTGGCAATTTTTAAACCATGACTCTAATAAGCTAGGGTATCAATTTATTACGACTTTATTTTTTTTTCCTTAACATGCATTTCTGATAAATGGTATATAGGCTTACCTTAAAAATATCTATCATTTGATCACCTTCTTGTAGTGCTGAAGTCTCTGTTAAAGATCAATTTAATCATATTTTTCGATTAAAATTGCTTTTAATTTGATCTCAATTTTTGTAGATGTACGTTTTAACCAATCACTTTTTTCGTGGGGTCAAGACCAAAAAGTGTGCCTCGTATTTAAATAATAAGAGGTGCATGGTATTCATTTTTATTCGAAAATTACCTTTTTTGTTCATATCAATGAAACAAAGATATATTATAAGAAAGATATGAAATTTTAGAATTGGTCGATTTTACGCAACGAAGAGGCGTACTATAGAGTATAAGCTAGAAATAGATTCTACCATACTTGGTTGAAACCCTTTTTATCATATTTTTTCAATTGATACATACTAGTAGTTGAAATAGTTGATAAGAGTGGTTGCAATAAGTTAGCGTTATAGCATGGCTTTTTGGGGGCATTTGAGGCAGTTGGGTACTACTGCCTCGTATGGCCCCCAAAAAGCCATGCTATTACTAATTTATGAAACTGTTTTAAAACCACTTTGATCTATTGAATTGCTCTTTTTATCTGCCATACATGTAAACGTTTTATAAGTAAGTGATGGTGATAGTTTTGGTTCATATCCAAAGGTAGGCCTACGCCAACGGCCAATTGTTCATTATTGATATCATTATTATATCTTATCATCTTTGTTTCGAGTCAACCTCATATAGTTCCTCAATAATAGAGGGTATGGAAGGGGTCAAAACGGGATCGGGATACTAGTATGGCGAAAAATGTCCAGCCGGGATCGGGTTCCGTTGAAAATGATCGGGATCGGTCGGGGTGGCGGGATGGCTTACCAGGATCTCCGGAAATCTAGCGGGATCGGCATATCCCATTTTTAGCCTTGCCGGCTAAAACTGAGATATTCCGATCCCGGGATCGGAATATCTCAGTTTTAGCCTTGGCGGGATCGGGAGCGATACCCACCCTTCTAGACCCTCATAATAGCTATGTTGTAGACAAATTACTATTATTTTTTCATTATTTTAAATGAAATAATATATATTTTTTTATTTGGGAACATGAACATTTATGTCTAATCCAAATGCTGATGAAGCCCCCATGAAGCAAATATTTTAGGCCTGGTTAGGAAAAAATCCTATAGTGCGACGGTTTTTTATATTGTTTAACTTAGAATCAATTTCCAAGCAAAAATGCAGCGAGTATCACACTCAGTTTACAATATTACACAATTCGATGAGGCACTGTAAAATGTACAAATTTCGGCCCCCCGTCGAGATCTCCTAGAAGGGGCATCGGAACCCCTTAACCC
>JAXIUW010188847.1:0-12191 GCA_035591015.1 Cephalothrix simula
CCGATCAAATCGGTCACAACTGATCAAATTAGCGGCCGAGGTTTATTCCAGGATTTCGACCAAAAAAATCACTGTGCATTGGTTAAATTTTTGCATAAACTAAAATTGTTACATTTTGTATTGTCATTAAATTTTTGCAGAAATTTTTAAAAATTGTCGTTTGATCTTTTAGAGTTTGATTGTGCCTAAAACAATGAATCGAGAATCTTTATCGAAAATGACATTGTTGAATCAAAGGAGCTGACTTTTCTTTCACGTTACCTTCTCTGATTGGGTATACAAAAAGGATAGACTTAGATTTTTTGACTGCATGTTATATGTTTGAAGTGATTAGATGGTGAAATGTTCCAACAAAAACAAAGACAATTGATTGCATGCCATTGAGTGTGTTTTAATGCTTGTTGCTTGTATTTTAAAAATACTTATATGAAAGTCAATTCATTCTAATATTTATTCTTAAAACTAAACACCAATGTGCTAAATGTATCTATAATGCTCTAACAGGATACTCTTCATCTTGCACTGTGCAGACTGCACATCGTTGTGTGTGTTAGATTTATTGATTAATCATCTCTGAATCTTTTTAGGATTGCATGTTTCAGCCTATCAGGCGTGGCTGGTTAGTTTAAGTTTGAGCCTGGCACTTTTCTAACAAATATCTGACCTCTCTTCTATTATGCGGTTTCCCGCAGGTGCAGCCTGACCTAGAAGAGTTAGATGGTAACATGGAAGGCGAAGACGACAATGAAAGTACGAAAGAAGAAGTGAACCTTGGAAAATTACAGTTTTCACTGGATTACGACTTCCAAAAAGGCGAGGTGAGTTCATGCCACGTTGTTATATTTTGGTCCATATAAGTCCTAAGATCTCATCGTGGGACCTGAAGACCTGAAAGTAATGATGCCTCTTCGAATGACTTCCTAGTTCCATACTTCACCGCTAGTGACGCTAGTAGTCCATCCCTCAAATAGTGGTTACATCATACCTATATGTATTCTACTAATGTCATTAAAATATTACCGAATAAAGGTATTTTTATTTGAATGAAAAAATGCTATAATAGCTTATACTTACATGTATATTTGCATACAAAAAATGAAATATCTACAGGCCCTAATATTTGATGTTGACATTTTATGCTTGATTTTTCATTTTCTGTGTCATTACTTTTACGAAGTCTATTGACTTGAAAATCCCCAATGAGCAATTTTACACTGCTTTCGGCGTTTCATGCGTTAGTTACTTGTATATAAAGAATGTTGTTTTCCCATTTATTTCACTCGGGAATGTTTCGTCAGTGACAAATTAGATTAATTTCTTATAACAAAACTGAACTTTGTATTGTAATCGCCCGTTTATTTCGGATCTTGAAAATTCGGTGATACAAAGGCATAATGATTATGCACTAGTGGGTACATGCTCATCTGGGACCGTTTGATACACCCAGTTTCATTTCCAGTGGGGAAATAATTAAACCAAATACTTTATATATTATACAGTTTGGGTCTGGGTGCTATATGAAAGCAGTTATTTTCCGAGCGCCAAGATAACTGCTCATATTACACGAAGAAACGTTCAATCTGTTTTTTTTTTAACAATATCACAAATATTTGCCAGATGAAAATATTACAAGCCGTCATGCCATTTGTTAAATTGTTTTTGAATTTGTACAATGCGTGATATAGTGCGAAATGAACAGTATTATTATTATTATAAATCGAAATATTATTGTTCAATTGGTTAACAAGCCCGTTCTTTATTTTTCCCACCCACGGGAAGTCGGGAACCCCCATCACAGGTGTTGCGAACAAAATCTATAACGCCCCATTTTTCTCGCTGGCGGGCAGTCAATTTTGTATCATTTACAGTTTTAACTTATAACCTACATGTATAACCTGCCTTTTTATATCGAAAAATCTATATACATATGGTTACACCGTTTGATATTTGTTAAATATTTATGTGACGTGTATAAAAATATTAATACTATAATATTACTCGCCAAGTGGTATATTTACTACAATATTCTGTCCAATTTTCCAATATGAAATACATCATTTAAAATTATCCCATCTTAATTTTTTATAACTTAAACTTTGTTTACATTTTGAAGAAGGATATGTGTGTAAGGCCAAAATAATTTAAAATGCATGATATTGATTCGGGTGTATTGAAATATATTTACTAAGATCTTCTAAAATATCACTTCGAAACGCGTTGCAAGAAGCTTTGGTTTGTTGGTTATAACGCGGTGTAATACCGTAAACAATATACGACACCTTCTTGCACCATACATATTTGGTATACGGTATCAATCACTGGCTTGCCTGAAAATAAGTATTAGAGGGTTAAAAATCATCTCAATTTGGCGCACCAAGGTGTCCCGGTGTAAAAGGAATAAGCGACCGCAAATGCTTCGTGATCGCTGTATACATTTTGTATAGGCAATACGAAAGAAGGCAGTGCTAGGTGATCGGGTTAAAAAGATTATTGACCTTGCTAAGTATGTATATACGATTTGTATGCAAGACGGTCACCTAGCACCACAAGGATATTTATGTGTGATTGGATGTTGAATGTCTAGTGTAAACAGGAGACCATTAGGTTGAGTTTAAAACGAGATTCCGCTGCCAATCATCACTATAAACAATGTCAAAACACTTGTAACTTACATTTTAGTCTAAAATATACATAAAATGTTGCTAAGATCCGCTATAAATTGAAGTATTTTTAAACATTTTACACTTATTAACATAATGGGCGCGTCTTCTAGGAATACACAATCGATCGATAGACCGTAGCCAATGACAATCGCGCAAGTGAAATTGACACGCGTTGCACGCGCAATGACGTAATGTTTTGAAAAACCATATAAGGGAGATGAAAGTCTTCAACCTCGAAGCAAACCGCGAAACAAAAACAAACGGTAAGAAGACTATATAAACAGGGGTATCATACTACAAAGAGGACACTTAGCCACCAGGTAACTGTCCTTCACCATTCCGGTCCTGATGGGGGACTAGGAGGCATCGTGTTCTTGACTCCATAAAATTTCTGAGACTGAGACTATTTCAACTTTTCTTGTACAATGTACTTACAGCTTCAAGTTGGTGTGGTGCAGGCATCGGATTTACCAGGAATGGACATGTCTGGGACTTCGGATCCTTACGTCAAAGTTTACCTCATGCCCGACAAAAAAAAGAAGTATGAAACTAAAGTCCATCGAAAGACCCTCAATCCTGTGTTCAATGAAACTTTTACATTCAAGGTCAGTATTTGCGGATTAATATATTAAGTTACTGGCGAAATGGTACCTAATGCTCATTATTGTTATGCTTTGGTTATAACCACTCTACGTTAAGCTTGGGAACCTATCAATATTTGTAAAGGAGTTTTTATGCCCAGTACAGCAGATTTTGTGCGACGAAAAGAGGCGATCGCTATTTAAAGGGAAATCAGTACAGGAATCTATTCTGTACAGGGCATAAAATTTCTTTTACTATCAATATCAAAATTAAAGTGAATTAATTATCACTCACGGGTGTCTCATGTCGCTAATAAGCGGTTTAAGAAACCAAACAGGAGCTGTATTGGCGCGAGTGACGTCACCATGGTAACTATATCTTCAAACTACGCATTGTTTTCAACTCTATTTAAATATTATTGAAAGAATATATCTGTACTTTGCAGAATAATGCATTTTAACACGGGTCCCGCCATCGCTCTCCCTTTAATTAGAATGTTAAATTTATAAATTTTAGGATTAATGTATTGGCCTAATAGTGTGTTTTAGAACAACACCAAATTTATTTTTGGTTTCCTTGACCTATTTTAATCGTGAGACTCCCGTGAATAAGATGAGCACACCTAAATATTTATGGATGCCTAAAATAAAATTGTAACTAATTAAGCTTAATCCTCGATCAATGTGTATACGGAGTTGATATGAATTTGAATGCAAATACAATGTATTAACATATTTCCTGTCATTAATTTTTGAATGAATATAAAACACTGCTGTTTTCCATCTCGACTAACGGTTATTAGTCCCCCCCCCCATATCTTGGCTTTTAAGCTGCATTAAGCTTAGACTGAACTCATTCATTAGATACGTTACAAACTGTTGGTTGGGGATAGGTCTTATTGATTTTCGCAGAATGGTATTTCAGTATTCTGTAAGAAGTCGTATAAATGACATTTGTGACCACCAATTTGTACCCTTGAAAATTCATTAGATTTAGAACCTTAACTTACATACAATTGGAGTTTCAATCAGAGATTTGGTTCAATATTTATAAACATTTCATAGTCTCCGTTTAATTTTTTTGTTAAAAATAGTTCAGAATTTAGCTAATAGGAGTCATTGCTGTGGTAAACATGGTTTAAAAACTGTGTTTTTATCGAGGATTAAACAAATCACTTAAAACTAATGAACCTAGGATCACTGATAATCTGGTCGCATACTATCGCTTAATCTGTTAATACCAATAAATGTATTTCTAATAGCACTAGCTTTTGTCCAGATTTCGTTCTTGGCCTTTCCAAGGAAATGAAATCTTTGGATCGTCCCTAACAGCAACTATTCCTATGGGCTAAAGTGATGGCTAGTAACTGTAAATTGCACTAGGGCATTTTGCCTCGTTTAAAGCGGACAATTATTGATTATTTTTTGCTTCCGGATTTCTAGAATGTAAGTATTGTAGAGTACTAAACGCCATTTATCTATATTTTTGAGCTCTTATGAATTTTACTTTGCGAGTGATTGCCAATCATTTTGTATCATTTGCCTATTTCCAAAGTTAGATATTGTCTCTCTTTCGGTCACGTGGTGGTAACGTAATTAATTTATCGATTCCGTGACCTTGACACTAGAAGGAGACTGCAAATTTTACAGACACCATTGGTTTATCTCCATCAAATATTTATCCGCTATGAGATTACCAAAAATTTAATATGTTCTCTGAATGACTGCTTCTGTTCTTTTCAAAAAGGTGTAATTTTATAATTATACCTTCGATTTAAGTTTCTAGAAGCCATCTTGAAATATTATCACTTGGTAATCTCAAAGACGGTTGTTTTGACCTTAAAAATGTTTAACAATTGTTTCAATATACCATTCACATAGGAACCTTTTGTAATCTATTTATCTAAACGATTTTACCTAAAAAGTCTCAAATCTCACATGCACTTGAATTTTACCACTCTTTTTGAATTTTTTCACTAACGTCTACCTAGGTGTATTCGTTACCCATCCTATCGTAGCTTTTGGAGGCCTTCTTTGCACCCAATGACATAAATCCTAATTTTCTTTAGCATTGCTTTTTATACCTTTTTTCAAGTTTTAACTCTAGTTATGTTTCTTTTTTTCTTATTTTTGAATTCAAAAGCAAAAAGGAAATTTCAGAGTTTCATAGCTCTGACTGCGCATGCTTGACGACGCAGAAATTTTCCTTTAATATCTGAAGAGTATTGCAGTCTTCTTTGTTCTTGCCTTTTTGATACAAAACATGTTCCGAGCCAGTGATATCAAAATAACTTGAAAAGTTTTTGCTAATACGTAGCTTTTTTCAAATTTACGTAATTCAAATTCTTTCTTACTATTATTATCACCGCATTATTTAAAAGGCCATATTATTCAAGAATGTGCTTTTAAACAAAAATTAAATCTATACTTTAGTATTTATAAATTCTCTGCATGTATGTTTTTTGAAAATGAATTATCATTCTTAAGCTTTCTTTGAAAACGGTTGTCGTAAACTGTAGTCCATTTTTAAACGGTCCCTCAGCAGCTTTACGCATGTCAGTTAAATTGAGGGGAGCGTCTGTAGATTTTTTAACATTTTATATTTTAGATGAATTAAGCATGGTTTTTAACACTAACTTTTTGATTTTAAAAACTTATTTTAAAGAAGCCCTAAATCGGGTTAGGCCCTACATTAAATTTCAGCGCTGGAAGGAAAATATTTTACGATGACAGATTATAAATCTGAATGAATAGAGGTATTTTTATTTAATAATAGAGCAATTAGTGCTTCTTTAATAGATTTTCAAATTTTTTTAAAATCTAATTTTTTCCTTGAAAATCGTCGTCATATTTCTCCCGATTTTCCAAATTGCAATTTGTAATGCCTTTTTTATGAACGTTAATGGAGGCGTTTTTATTAATTCATATTGCACAAAAAGCCTTTTTTCAAAAAACTTCTAATTGTATTATGATCTATTAAAGTACCTCAAAAAGAGGAAGCGTATTAAGTATATTAATACACTTTAGTATCAGTAATGTATTGAAAAATTCATTAATAATTGTTGTTTTCTGTCGGTTGACTGATATTTTTGTAGTCCAAAATAACAACATACATTCGTGTAGAATATTTTTTTATTTTTTCTTATAAAAACTACAAACATAATCCACCTTTGTTTTTCATCTTAATCTAGGTATTCAAAAACAGAAATAATCCAATATTTTTATGTAAAATTGATCTTTTTATTGATATATTTACTGGTGTAGCGTTGTATTTCAGCTAATATCAATATATTTTTATACACTCCTCAGTCAAAAGCGGGTGTTTCTACCAATGATAAAAGCTAAATACTGTTTCAGTAATGTTTACAACTTTGTTCTTGTTCCCAATTTTTTACTTTTATACAGTCACACGTACGAACTTGTGCCAAAATTTTATCATGTTTTTTTCTCTAGGTGCCCTACGCGGAAATAGCCTCCAAGACCTTAGTATTTGCTGTATATGACTTCGACCGTTTTTCAAAACACGATCAAATTGGTCTAGTCAAGATTCCGCTCAATTCTGTCGATTTAGGACGTGTTATTGAAGAATGGAGAGATCTGACGAGCCCAGAATCTGATGCTGATAAGGTAGGGTGCCAGTCTAGTTCACCATCCTTATAGAAGTCAAGAAGTGACTGGCTTTGAATAATTGATAGTTGATCATAGTCGTTGTGTTCTTTTTCTTTTCCCAGATAAGTCTAGGGTTGTCCCAAACATGCCATTTTTTGTTTTAACTTCTCCGACTATTGGATGAAGTTGGGGGTCCTCTGAATTGAAGCTTAAAGAAACGCAATTTGAAGAGCCCTGGGCTGGAAAAGGAACACAACCAAGTTTGAATATGATCTTAATATTGATAGATAACATTATTTTAGAATATTGGATTTAAGGATTAATTGTGATGACGTCATCATGATGTGTGTAAAATACTTCAAAAATATTTTTTCTTTCAAAAAAATAGCTTTTCAGATAGTTTTTACTGCTTGAATTTTTTTTATAAATTGAAAAAGTAAGACATTTTTGAAATTTTAAGTCTCTTGCGCAAGCGCATCTGCGTCAAAAATTTCATCAAATTTAAATAACAAGTATGATGTGTATTACAGAAAACAGGGGTGAGTCTGCCGTCTTGGATATGATCTATAGCATGCCCAAGAATTCGTTATTATTTGTTTTGGGACAGAAGGGCAATCCATTCTAGCATTCAAAATCATTTATTTTGTTTTTTAAACAACCAATTTAATCGGGTTTATTTTACCATTACCTGATTACTGGAATTTTTGAAACCTTAAAAATTTTAATTTTCATTTTTATGAGCCTTAATTGCTTTTAAGCGGTGAAAGTTAACATCCCACTAGCAAATAATTCGTGGAGTTATCCGTGCATACGGACTATTTAGTAAATTTCTAATGATGGCTTATATACTATGTGCTGCGTATTCTTGTATTTTGCTATTTGAAGAATGAACGAAATATTATCCTGGTGATGGTATATTTTGGCATGAAACATATTCTTTAAAATACATAGCGAATCACATCAGTTCAGTAATAAGTTCAATTGTAACTTTAACGGTAATTTTGTGACGGCCTAGTTTGTAATATCTGCAGGGGCTTGAAAGAGATGCTTTTCCGGTCTAACTGTTGGTCCCCCGGCGTTCAGTGTCCGGCGCGTTACATTTAAATAGGAAAGGTTGGACAATAAAAGCCGGTTGCCAGTGTCCGTCGAAAAAAAGCCATATTATCTGTGTACACTGCTAAGAGGACACTAACCACTAGGGACAATAGCCTTCACCGCCCCTTTGTGAATGCACTCAGTGTCCTTTTCGTACATTAGTATAAACATATACAGATAATATGGCTTTTTTCGTCGGACACTACTGGCAACCGGCTTAATTATTGTCCTCCCTATCTAAATGTACGTGCCGGAAGCTGAACGCCGGGGGACATGGCCCGTTACACCGGCATGGATGCCAGACCGGGCTTCTTTCAGATTCTCATTGTGTACAGCCTCGTGCAAGGCTCCACTAATGGAAGGTTTTTAAATCAACGCTCGTTTGATTTATTCATTCTTTGTCAAACCTTGCAGTCTGGTTTGCTAACATTTATATTAATCAGTGTCCAAATTATGTACCATTAAGGACAATTGAACATATATTGAGCTGTACAGTCTTTGCTGCTGAAAAAGTACATTATAATCATGACTTTCAGAAATGCATTTTGGATTATCTTTGATAATGATAGTAGAAGCGCTTGATGTCTATATTGCTTTAAGGACATTTAGATTTACTCACAAATGAATGGATGAAATAGAATGACACGAAAAATGCCCTCTCGCGCTTTTATGTGAAGCTGGGCCTAAACCCCCTTGACCCTTATATATTTTGAGTCCCTGTGGAAAACCTCGATCCAAGTTTATACTTTCAAAGGGGTAGCGCCGCTCCGGGCCAAAGTTATTATTTTTTGAAATTTCAAAAAAATTTTGGGGGCCCCGAATACCGCTAGAAAATATCTTCTTAAAATGCTTTCAAAAAGTCCATTTTTGGTCCTGGGCGGCGTCCCAACCCCTTCGAAAATAAACTTTGATCGGGAATTTCCAGATGGATTCAGAATACATGTACATGCAGATACATGAAAGGGTCAAGGTGTTTTGGCCCCAGCTTTCCATAAAAGCTTTTTTGATAATTTTTATCCATACATTAATGTGTATGTATATAAAAGACTTTCCAATAGTTTTACCCACCTATAAATTGAATTTATTTTCAGCCAGCAATGTGTAGGTTTTAATTTCCCGATAGCGATTTTTGTCGCTCAAGTTGTTGTTTTTTTGTGCATTATGATGGGCGAAATATATTTTTCGGTTAATTTAACGTCGTTTGGATTTTAATTTGGTGTCGCCATCTTTTTTCAGGAAAATAAACTTGGAGACATCTGTTTCTCCCTCCGATATGTACCGACCGCCGGAAAATTGACTGTTGTCATCCTAGAAGCTAAGAATCTCAAGAAAATGGACGTTGGTGGTTTATCAGGTATGATACTGAAAAATCAATTGTCATAATTATAAGAAATTTGAGGCTTCAAATGATTTTTTCGCGTCATCTCATCTAACTAAATTCGATCCAACTTAGTCATCTCCAGATCCCGGATATATCAGACATTTAGTAGTTCGATGTGAAAAAAACATGTTTCCTTTTTACTGCACATTATGTCCCACAAGACAGGGGGGTCATGGAAAACATTGACATTTTTTGGTCCAATTACGATTTTTTCCTGTCACATTTCACTTTCTTCCCCAGCGTTTTAAGGCGTTGTTTGTTTATTCTAATCATACATGTATTCCACATTACTGATGATTTTAGGCATGTATAACCCCTTTTAAAGAGTCTAAGATTTTGGGGGTAAGGGTCCCCTAATTTTTGGTGAAATCGATACTTTTCAGGGGGTGGTGTGTCCCCTAGCGGATTTTCACTTTTATACCATCCGTGTATGTCAATTTTGTCCATGACTACTCCCCCTCCCCCCCCCCCACCCTGCATAAGACAAGAAATATACAAACAGATCTGATTTCAAAAATCGGCTGATTGTCAGTTTTCCAGATGTGCATATGCGCTGTGACAAAAATAGAACTGCACATGCGCAAAGAGAAAATCTAACAACGATATTTATTTTATGGTGTATTTCTCTGTGTCCATAATTTAATCGTTTTCGAATTGTCGGTATTTCGCGAATGTCACGTATTAAATACATTTAATGTACATTTTACAAACGATGGTTTGATTTATACCTTCAAAATGATTACGGATATATAGAAAGGTCCTTATTAGCAATGACGCTGTTGAATTTTCTATTAGCACATGCAAATACATGATAGCTACATGTATACCTATCTCGAAAAACGCAGTTCTGTTAATGGTGATTTCTTTTGCCTCAAAATTTAGCTCTATTTGAATAAATGTCGGAAATGTTTATTCTATTTTTTTTTTTTAATATTTTTGATGAATTCTGATTGTAGTACATGTATTTCTTGAATTGTTTTTACGATTAAAAAATCTCGATGTTGTAATACTAACATATTTGTATGAAATGTACATATTTCAGCTGACCCACAACATATGCTTGGTGATTATTTTGACAATTTTTGAAAATGCTAAAAATATAAGAATGTTTCACTCACTTTACGCTTGGATCTTACAGACAGTCAAAAATTTTAAGGACGAAAAGAAGTCTCGTAAATATTTTCATTAAGATATAGTGGTTATTTGATTGTAAAATCCAAAAAATGAGTGAGACTTAATTATGGTCGGGTATTTTATCGGCTCATTTAATGGACGGCAATGCTCTATATTATATTTAGATCCCGATGACATGCTTAGAGGTATAAACTTAGGTTTTTAAGTTAACCCAAAATTTGCAACGTTCAAATATTTCGGGTAACACATGATGGCAACCAAACTTTTTAGTTAACCTTTTCTATAACCACTTGTTTAATTTATAACCATTATTTTAAATTAATATAGAGTACTTTCCACTTTCAATTTTATTATATTTCAGGCTAAGGGAGTGTGCTAATAATTCCTAATATATTTGCTTGAATTCATTAGCTTTCAGACATCATTCATAATCGATTGGCGCATGAATTCCGCGGCCTTGTATTGTCATATTCGGTGTTTTAATGTTTTTTCTATGTTTTCCTATATCCCTAGATATTCTTTTCTACTATTTGGTTATGTAACCTAATATTTCAATTATTAAAGAGTTGTAACATCTTAACTTTTAACTTATCGTGGTAGAGGTAATTTTAGGCCCAGTACAGCAGATTTTGTATTGTAATTAAAAGGCCGATCGACATTTTAATTGGAAATCAGTACAGAAATCTGCTTTACTGGGCGTAAGGTTCCTTGCACCACTTTTCGTTTTCCCCATTCAATTTCATGTTAGATATTGATCGTTTTGATCCTATTTCGCATGACAAAAATGTAGATATTCGTGTTCATGTATTCAAATTCCATTTTCTATCATTATTTTTAACTGTAACAAATTAAAACTTATTATTCATTGCTCACCTAAGATTGGAAAAATCTATCAATTTATTTTTATAAACCTTATAAGATCGCATAAAGTTTTTGTTTAAAATCCAAATAGTATCAATAGAATGCACCCTTTAAGTTTCTCCGCTCACCTGCTTTGTTACACTGTTGTTATGTTATTTTTTGTTGTTCTTACCTATATTTCTTTGTTACACAGATCCTTATGTGAAAATAGCACTTACGCAGGGCACCAAACGTTTGAAAAAGAAGAAAACTACGATCAAGAAGAGGACTTTGAATCCTTATTACAACGAATCATTTACATTTGAAGTTCCATTTGAGCAGATACAGGTATTGAAACGAGAGTCCGGTGACTCTTTTAGGTGGTCAAAGCTCTTACATCTCTGCCTGTCATGTCATCGCTTGAGTAATAACCAAACCGCTTGTATTTCAGCATCCAATAATACCAAAACTGTACCTTCTATTTTATAATAGTATGCATGCGCGGTAAAAAGTAGTTCGCTGTAATCACTACCTTTGTCGATTCAGCCATGAATTACATGTAATTGGTATGATTGTGTAAGCGGTTTAGAAGCTATTGTAAAATTTATTCAAAATATTTCTGATCCACACAAAATTTACATGGCCGGCTTCAAACCTCCCCAAGAAAAAAAACTGCATTTAATTAAACTTGTAAAATTCCAAATCTACCTGCGCTGCATAAAATGACTGGGAACTAGTCCACAATGATGACGTAAACTGCGGTATTTTCTCATTTGCATATGACGTACTCAGCGTTCATTGGCTGAATTGCTAGTCTGGCTATACCCACATTGGGTATGGGCTAACTCGACGCCATTTTTGAAAGTACCCGGATGTAAACAAAAAAAG
>JAXIUW010189069.1:0-12183 GCA_035591015.1 Cephalothrix simula
ACGCATGTGCGAAATTTTAGGACGGAAAACCGTACGAAATCAGAAAGGACGGTAAACCGTACTTTCCCCTAACTGAACTTGCCTAAATTGACAAAAAATAGAACGAAGATGCTGAAGTCACGTCTTGGTGATTTAAGTAAAGCTATATCCAGTTCCTTTGAAAAAAACTGTAAGGATATAATGGAGAGAAAAATTGAATTAATTTGTCACCTTGATTTTCTTTCTTCTTTTGTTTCCCAGGAACAAAATGAGGTACATGATGGTTTAATTACATCAATTTCTACAAATGTTGAATTTATAAAATCAAATAAAGAACTTCGAGCATTAATATGTGATTGCAAAGCCAAAATTGAAGTTTATAAGCCTCTGCAAGATATATTTCTTGACCCAAGTTTGAATTTTGCATCAAAAACGAGGCAAATGTTTCTGAAGTACTAAAAAGTCTTGGATCGCTTTCAGTGAATGGAAATGAAATTGATGTTAATAAACATAGTTTGTTGTTGGAATCTCTGTTGCCCGACGTAACTTCTGAACCTGAGGGTACTTCCGGTGGTGCTTGTGCAGGTTTGTCTGAATCTCTTGTTGATTTAGAATTAACCGTTTCCAGTGAACATGAGAAAAAAGGAAACAAGAGAAAGTCAAAAAAGAAAAGACAAAAGAATAAAAATAAGGAGGGTGAATCATTCACTGCTATGCCGTTTTTGTTTGATATCTGTAAGCGAACGCCAAGAGCTGTGTCATTTGCTAAAATTAAACGTTCTGATGAACTCGATCTAGACTATTTATTTATTGCAGCTGGAAACTGTGTGGTGGCATTTCGTATTGTTGAGGAAAAAAATCCTGAAGATAATTGGTATGAACCTTATTTCGGTATTGAGTTAGCAAAACCAGTTACTGATATCATCGTTCAGATATTATCTAAAGATGAACCTACGTTTACTATTTACTGTACACTCTGGCCTACGCCATCAAATCATTCAAGCTCTATTATTGAAATCACTAAAAGGGCTCATGAACAAAAAATGCGGTCAATTGCCAACGGAGTAAGAGGCCTTCATGGAAAAAATATTTTCTTCACCGGCGCATTGTCTTTTGATATTGGTTGGGATAAAGGTCTTTATATTGTTCAGGAAAAAACAAATAGTTTGTTTTTTGAATATCTAGAAACACCATTAACTATGGATGGAGTATACCAACTTGAAGTACCAAATTTGATTGATCCAGTTGATTGTAAAGTTTTGCATCCACAATCTTGGGAGATAGAAAAGAAAGAAAAGAAGCAACGCAGACCTAGAGTAAGGATAGTGGAAAATATAAAGATGCTGTTTATTGCCGATAGGAGTGATGGGGCTGTTAAGATATACAGTCTAGCTTTGGTAAACACGTTGAATATTATGGAAAGGTCTTGGAGAATACAGCATTTATGCTCGCTAGATGGTGGTCCATCAATAGGAAAAATCAGTATTCGTCCTGGCCCCTTCTCTGATAACTATCCCTGGGAGCCGATTACAGGGTCTATTTTTGTGCCACGCCCTGATGCAAAAAAGGTTGATATTTTTGACTTCAGTGCTCGCATAATTCAGGACAAGTGTGGTTGTAATTTTGTTAAAAGTTTCAACGAATCGGTCCGTTTGAAGACAGGATGACACCAAGTGGGGCACTAGCTTCTCCCGACGGTGATGTCGTGCTATTTGACTCTGAGAATCCGTTTGTTAAAATATTTCCGCGTGTATTTTGAATTGGAAATTCGGCTTTAGAATCAAACATTTTTGAAATATAATAAGTGTAAGAAATAATCGAGAAAAAATGGATCATAATAGATCTTAATAGCGTTGGAAAAAGTATTTTGGGGTTGAGAAACGAGTTGAGAAATAAATTTTCTTGATACGTCAGTCTTTTTTGAGAAAATCATCCTCGTTTACATCATGTCGCCATCTAGCATTACCAATTTTAAGAGTATTGGATTTGATTTATCAGAATTCCGTTGTTCGATTCGTTCGAACTTTAAACCCTCCATAAGTTCTTATGAAAATTATTAACCAAATTATGCAAAGCATATATATATGTATTTGACAAGAAAAATAACACACGTTCATTGGTATATTAAACTCATCCCCCTACGGGGGGACTCGTTTAAATATAGCAAGAACCCGTGTTGTATTTCTTGTACAAAACTCGGCCCAATCATATATACCGTATATACATAAATGCTTGAAAAATAAAAATTGACGTTTTTCATAATTGCCAGAGAGGGCAGAAGCCCGAGGCCCCTACTCGATGTAGTATAAACGAAAATTTGGAAAGGATTTTTGTGTTTAGTAATCCTTCGCAAACAAAAGCGAAGGTTTGATCCGGTTTCGAGGGAACGTATTCTTCAGCAGTAACTTAATTTTGATGACCCCCTCTTTATATACGGACTTCTATATATAGAATCGTCCCTGCACTGGTGGGAGTAAAGCGAAGCAATTTGAAGCATAAGGCATGCAATTTGTGAACTATTTGTTAAGTCTGATATAGAGATTTTTGTATGATTCAAGCAAAGGCGTTGTTGTTAGGGACAATCGATTCATAAGACAACACTGCTGGCCTCACAAGATCTCACAAGAATTGTGAATTTCCTGTGCTGGTCTCACTGGTCTCGCTTAAGTTCTCGCCCTACAAAGGCAATTATTGCCAAACCTATAAATCCTGAATGTCTTTGTTTGAATTATCCAGGCAAAAAAAGGTTTACACATGTTACAGTCATCAAAAAAATTTCCTGCGAGCCATTTTCCTTCCTTGGAGCTAGGATCCCTAATCCCACTGAAGAGGTATACGGATTGCATTATAACCCTACACAGTAAATTAGTTACTGTGGAAGGTACTTAGTAATTTCAGTAAAATGTTACTTTTCTAAAAAAGTACCATCTTTTAGTAAATAAATGAACTAGCAATTATATTCTTATACAGTAAAATTGTTACTATTCAGAGTAAATGCCATAATTTTATATTTTTTTGAATCAACTTGGGCGCTTTAAGGTTTGGAAGTCTGGGATGGAGGAGGTACACACAAATTTTGGCTGCTTCTTTCGTCAAAAGAGAATTATGCCTTCTTACATGTAAGTCATATATCCATCTTAGTAAATGTTTACACACACGATTTTGGCTTCTATCGTAAAAATATATTCCCATTAGATAGTAAAATAGTTACTGGTCTACTGTGTAAGGCATTTTACAAACAGTAAAATATTTACTGTGCAATTTTGAGGATTAGCTGTTCGAGGCTGCGTTCAAAGACATTGGTCTAAAATGTGTTTTTGAAATGCTTTAACGCAAAACAAGGTAAAAACAAGTTTTGTGGATATTTTTGGTTGTTTTATAACAAAATGAATTAGCAATAATGTGTCGAGATTTTGGTTAGTCCTCCAGCAGTCCTATTAGGCCATGGACATGCTACACCACTAGGTAAAAGGATGACCGCCGTGCTTTTATGTCTCAAGTAAAAATTAAACAGTGACCGTAAAAATCTCTCTTATAATTCCACGTGTTTCAGTGTGTTTAGTCATAACATCATGATAGCTAATAAAATTATTCTTGTCAATGCTTTATGTTACAAGTTGTTTCATCTTTACTACAAATTATGCTACTTCTCATCAAAAACTTCAAATTCCATTGAAGTTTCTTTGATGACTTAGATTGCCTAGATTCAGCATTAGACAAGTTTGGCATGTAATTTGATACTGGGTATCTGTCAGCATTGTCAATTTCAATTGTTCTTGAGACTAATGAGACGTAGACTGGTCCCCGACTGTTGAAAAGAGCGGACGGAAACATCCTCTCTACGCTTTTCACGCTCTATGTAAATTGTTCTGGGTAAAATAACCTAAAAAAATGTTTGTATTAGAGATTGCGAGGGGTAAATTACTTTGGTTTTGGGTTTACAGTAATAAAATAATATAAGTAATAAAAATAATAAATTGTTAATAAAAATATTAAAAAGTAATAAAAGTAATAAATTTTTAATAAAAATAATAATAAATAATAAAAGTAATAAATTTGTAATACATACATGTATGTGTAACGCTCCATGAGTCTTCTATTATGCCCCAGTCCATAAACGTCCATTTCAAAATGGTCAGGCTACCATTGACGGGTTTTTGTTAATGTTGATTCTCAATATCACTGTGGTTAGGCTATATGGTAGCTAACGATCAATGCCGGGATATTCCCTATTCTGATATACTACGTCAGGGTTAACCGGGAACTGTATCGATCTAGAATTTTGATCGATACAGTTCCTGGTTAGCCTTGACGTAGTATATCAGAATAGGGAATATCCCGGCATTGATTGTTAGCTACCATATATCTTAACCACAGTGATAATTCCTTTTAATTACTCGAGAAAATTATTTTGGAATACGTTTTCGAACCAGTCTATCTAAGAATATCCAGACGTTTTATCCATTTACCTCCTTGACTTAAATCAAGTGTCTTTGTTTCGCGTTGAGGGATCTTTTTAAGATAGTTTTGTCACTCTTTTGTGTTTTTTGTGAGTCAGGGGCCATAGGAGTCAGGATATGAGATTTTGCATACGCGGTTAGAAGCTTTCGTCGTGGGAATTTCATATTGTTGTGCGACGGAATGACTTGAAGCCAAATGTTGATTTAAGGAGAATGCAAATTGAAGATTGTAATTCAATGCTTTTAGATTGGGTGATATTGTAGCTGATTGTAACGATTTTTACCCTGATCTACCCTATGCATGACTGTTTTTGAAAATCGAAGCCCACGAAGTTATGTTAATTTTTTTATCCGGGGTTTATTCTATTATTACAGAAGTTCGAAAGAATTGACACAAAGAAGAGAAAAAGAGAGCAGAAAAACGGAAACCTAAAATTCACGATGTCGTAATCATGGATTATTCCTGTCAAGTAGTAAACTTCTGGCAGCTGTCTCGTAACAATTCGCGAGGTGATAATTGTTTTACGCTAACTACATAGGAAACCCATACAAGTTAGCGTAAAATAATTATCACCTCGCGAATTTGCAATGGGTATTATGTATTTTGGTTTTCATGACGACATACGAAGTAATGGCAGTGACTTAGTGAGCGTCCCAACACTTTTTTAGCCGAAAAGTTGTATACAAATTTAAAAGTCGATTATGCTCTTACTATACCGATAATATCACTTAACTGTTTCCATCGGCAATGGGGTCTTTAGGCCTTAAAATGTTCAAAAATGCGGTCCCGAGTTTTTGGGCGTTCTTTAGTGAAACGTGTTTTAATGTGACTGTCTCTCATTACCCAAAACTTCCCAATTTGAGTTGTACTACAATCAGAAGCTTTTGCTTCTGTACAATATATTATTACAAATTATTACAAGTGATAATAAATTATTACAAGTATTAAAAAATTATGGCAAGTACATGTATTACAAAATTATTACATGTATTGCAAGTTTTACAAATTATTAGAAGTATTACTACTTACAAGTGTTAAAAAATTATTACACGTACTACAAGTATACAAAATTATTTGAAGAATTATCAAAATTATTATAATGAATTTTTGAATACATTTTTGACAAATTATAGTTGTCATAATTTTAAATACTTGTAATAATTTTGAAATACATGTAATTTTTTTGTAATAATTTGTAATACTTGTATAAATTTTGTAATTCTTGTAATAATTTTGTAATACTTGTAATAATTCGTAATACTTTTAATACTAGTTATTGGTATTGGTAATAATTTGTAATTATTATAGCTTTTTACACCTTTTCTCGAGTAATATACCCCTCGATCAAGACTGCTTGTAAATAGTTAAGACAATTGAAAGATATTGCTTATCAAATTCTATTACATATGCATCAATCACCATTTCTGGTAATTAATAATGAAATGTTGGGGATGATATTTTTAAGATAATGGAAAGTAGAAAAAATGGTGGAGCGACATGCACTTAGGTATTAATAATGCACTCTGCCACTCTTGATGTGTTATCGGGACACGCTTTTAATGTCTACAGTCATAACTAAGTGAAGCCAAAAAGGTGATGGGAATCATTGAGTCACATGGTAAAAATTAAAAGAGGCCTGTCAAAGGAACTGTTTGTTTTTCCTTCAAGTCATTTATAAAGATGAAAATGTCTCAGATCTGTATGCAGCTATGTAAAATTTGGCTTATTATAGTAAGATCTAGTGAAAATTTTGAGGAAATATTTTTTAAGTATACAGGTTGATTCAGAAAGAATATCCAAATCAGATTTTTGCAGGTAGGGTGAAATAATAAATGGGATGGAATTCAAAATTTGTCGGGCCGCCTGAAGATGTGACGTAGGTCGTAGGGCCTCAAATGTCCGATTTCGATGGACTCGTAAGTCGAGATGTTAGTTGAAGGACTGAGTGCAGGCCGGAGTGCAGGATGTTTCATTTTAATTATGTTTGCTGCTGATGCAAGGATGAGGATAATAAAGGTGGACCTAAAGTTCAAAATCACGAATATATGTTTTTCTCATTATTCATTTTGAAAAATATGCCTTGGACTTTCTTTCTGAACACCTATAGTGTATACGCCTTAGATCTCATGAATAGCGGCTTCCATACAAAAAAGGGGGTTAGGAAACTGGTAAATGTATACATGTATATTTAATGAGCCTTATTTATATCATTCGTTAATACAATGTATTTGAAGTGAGCCAACAATTTTTCTAATCTGGTCCTTGAGCATAATTTTCAACAGCTTGTTAAAGTACCAAAGTACCTGGGAAAAATAAGCGTGCAATCTCTCGTGACTCAGATCCTTCAAAATAATTTGATCTGATTTGCGTAAATTTCTGCGAGCTAAGTTGCGAATACAAATCTTTGAGGAAGGTTTCGGTGAAAGTTTCTTTTATCACTTTTTTTGCAATAAAGATTATTTCTTAAGTAATTGCACTGGAAAGAAGTATTAGGAGCAAGGGTGGTCTAAAATGTTTGCCACCCCACGATTACTTAACTACTTGATGCATTTTGTTCGAATGAGCCCTGCGTATTTTCAAATTGAAATAAAATTGTAAAAAAATTTAAAGAAGAGCTCAGCGCTGTGCAGTACCCGCGGACTTTTTGTCTAGGTGCTCTATCGATAACTGTTCTGATTACGGGATTTACGGTCTTGTTAATCTCAAATTACTCGGTTATTTTCTGTTAAATCTGCACTTGACACGCCGTAAATGAAATTCTTAAAACCCATTTCCTCTGTTGGAAATATAAACTACGCTCTTAAAAACTGTGAAAATAAGATAAAACTTAAAGATCTTTTGATTCGAAGGTATTACTAAAAAAATATACACAAATGGATGGGAAAATTGGATGAGGCCCCGGAGATGAGGCACCGTAAAACTTAAAGTAACTATGTAAAGTGTGTTTCCTGAAGCCTCTGATTTTTTGTAAATCATTGGGTTGTCGTGAAATGCATCGTGCATCCTTTGAGTACCGAGGTTCAAATAGTTACTTTTCTTCAATTTAGAATATCTGGACGGAATACTTTGAATCGAGTTAACCTCAATAACAGACGTAATTAAACCATGAAAATCTTAAGTGATTTGAAAAGATTGAAGTGAGTTTGTAACTCACTTTTAAGTGAAGACAATCGTTTCACTGTCTGCAATCTCTACTTTCTTCTAAAGTTGATAAGTTAAGAGAGAACTTGGCGCCTTACTCTGCCAGTACTTTTCATCATAACAGGTGTCTATTTCGAGTAATATTTCCTTCTTTCAATATTTCATTTAATTTGGCCCTAATTTAGACTTAATTGATTGTTGCTTGAGAACAAACTCTATTTTATTCTGTGTATACCTTCTCAGTGATTAGCACTTGCACTATCTACATCAGTAGTCCATTTTACCAGAAACCGATGAAGCAAAGTGCTCGGTTATTGTAACATAGAGAAGCATTTCTCTATTGAAATTGAGGAAATTAATAAATGGTCATTTTTCCTGATTTCTAGAGGGTATGGAATGAGTCAAAACGGGATCGGGATATGGTGAAAAATGCCCAGTCGGGATCAGGAAATGGGCCTTATCGGATCCGGGTCGGGGTGGCGGGCATCCGTCATCCGTACTTTGTGGAATCAGATCTGAGTTGAGAATGGGTGGCGGGATGTGTTGCCAGGATCTCCGGAAATCTAGCGTTATCGGGATATCCCATTTTTAGCCCTATCGGGATCGATATCCACCCTTCTAGACCCTCTTTCTACATCCATTAAAAATTGGACCTGATGCGCATTCAAAAATGTCAGAGCTCTATCAGTAAACGCCTCTGGAGTGTATGAATTCTAAATCATTTCTACAATTTATCTGGAGTCAAATATTGCCTTATTTAAACAAAATTCAGTCTAAGTCCCAAAAGATTATCTCTGAAATAATTTATTAATATCTTTGTCTTTTGGCGCCACGACTCATTATAAGCTTTTAAATCAGTTGACAGAGTCAGTTAATTATATTGACGAAGTTGACTATAAATTGATGAAAATTTAAATCCTCTCTGTCAGTAACTTATGAAAGAAATTCAGATTACACATTCATAAAGGTGCACTATTGACGAAAATATGATATCGATCGCTTTTATCGCTTCTTTAGTCTAAGTTATCGCTATGTACTGTAGATAGCAGAGTGCTAATCTATTTTGGTCAATCGTGCACCTCTCTATACACATGATGGAACGGGCCTGTCGTATTTCACGATATTGCTAGTATAACAACAATGCGAGATAGTTGATAAATATTGATTTTTAGGGCTCGCAGACCGCAGTACGAAGGCAAGCGCGAGGTTCAATAAATTCCGAAGTTAAAACTAAGGGCCAGTTGAAAATCCACCATTTACAATTATCTGATATTATTAATTTTATTGTAACTTCATTTTTTGGCCAAAAAACGACAGTTTTTCATAGTAACGGGCCAAAATCGATATTGGCCCGCGAATAGCGGGCAATATTCTGAACATAATGTAACAGTAATACTCGATACTACCATAAAAGTAACTAAATGGGTTTTATTCAACGGACTCCCTAAATATTACGTCTCAATATTATTACTAAACCAATAAGGACTGACAAACCTGGTGAATCATTGGTCATTCATGGCTTCTCTCACCAAGTAAAATTATTGTTCCCCCACCTTGGTTCAAGGCCTTATTTTTATGATGACAATCAATTTTTTGATAAATATTTTTCGTGTCAATTTTTAAAATAATTTTTCGTTGATTTTCTGCAGATTCTCAATTGACGAAGAAAGGATATTTTTTCTGAAGTCCAGAAATGGCGCTCGGATGTACTGTTACGAAGACAAGTATAATGTGGAATGCACTGAAAAAACTTAAGCAGGTACCTTTTAATACTGTGTTTATAAAATATTTGCATAGCGACAAAATCTGTTGCCATAACTACCAGGATTATAAAAATTCGAATCAAAACAATCCCCCTAGCAACCATCAGGAATCTTATTGTGATAGCAACCAGGATTATACTTCTCAAGTTAAACAAAATAATATCTCTAGCAACAACCTTACCTGTGATAATAATCAGGAGTATGATCATAGTAACCAAAACAATCTTCCTAGCAACCATAAAGACAAGCTTTGTGATACGCATATAAATCCAGCCATTGAAGTTTTACTAGATGAGGGGTCCGCCTCCCCAGATTTAAAAACTGAGGGGGTGGTCCCAGGGAAGGGCCCGCCCCCTGAGGCCCCCACCACATGCTGTATGAGCGGTTGCGCCAACTGTGTTTGGATACAATACACTCAGGATTTAGTTGAATATTATTCAGGCGCAAAGGGTAAAGAATTGGCCCTGCGTGAGATAGACAAAATCGAGGACCCTGGCTTAAAAATGTTTTTAAAACTGGAGTTATCTTTATAAGAGGTTATAGTTTTGTTTTTAAGTTTTAAGATTTTAGAGCTGATTTTACCTTTATTTTTAAAATATTCTTGTTTAAGAAATTGTAATACAATGCTTTACTCCAAATATGAAGGCTCTCTTGGTAAGTAATTTTGCAACGAAGAAGTTTTTGTCTTCAGTTTTGCAACGGGAAGTTTTCCATAAAAGGCGCTATTCGCCTTGGTTCGAGCAAGGGATGCAGAACTGCAATGTAGTAACTCCAGTGATCGGGTTTGATAAGAAAGCGCGATGAAGGATGCCTATCTGGGATCTATCATGGGGGATCATCTATCAGTGAAACTCGGACACCGGGCGGGGGCGCGTGGTTCTCAAACGACCAAAGAAATTAATGACATGTCAGATAAATTGGCACCGGCGTCGGGGAAATTTTGCCCAAAATTTTATCTAACGTTAGCAAGGGCTCATTATTTATTTTTGTCTAAATAATGGGCTCCTGCGACGTGTGTCAGATAATTTGGGTGGTGTGAAGGAAATTTTGTCCAAAATTTAAGGCGTCAGAATTTATCTGACGTCAGTTAAATTGGGTGGTGCCCAAAAATTACGGATATGCCATGTAAAATCAAATCTAACGTTTAGTTAGTTTATTTACTTTAATTACTCGATCAATATTGGGTTCTTTAGGGTAGAGTACTCGTGTCAATATCTAAGTGGCACGCAGATAATTTGGGTGGTCTTGAAAATTGTTGCCATTTACGTTTATGTCAGATAATTTGGGTCGCCGTGTAGCAGGTTTATATGAGATAAATTAACGTTTTTGACAAATATAAGCCTATTCATGTACATTTAAAAGGGGTGGTCTCCTAGGCCAGTGTCAGATAACTTCACCAATGTCAGATTATTTGGGAAGTGAGTGTCGAGACCAAGATTTCAACAAAATTAATAAAAAAGTTAAGCACGTTAAGGGCTGCCTCCGATCATTATTTTCTTCAACAACACCAAAACATTGATAAACCGAAGCTCAAAATATTGATTCCAAATATTTATTTCAATTTGATCGGAAATTTAAATCAATTTAATCCATTTAATACCTCAATCGTGATAAATTCCAACACTTCATGTCTTTTAATGACTCACTGAAATTCTTGGTTCGATATCCCATGCAAAAGACAAAGAAGCCTAAGGCATGTAAGGTGAATCCATCCTTCATAGATTCATATTTTGAAATCTAGTATCATTCGAAACCGTTATGAAAGACACTTGAATTGTATGCTGTCCGGGCTCACTCCGCTTCAGAGTCGGTAACTGGCTAGTCTGTCACTGATAAGACACAGACCCAGTATGTTGAAACAGGGTGCTCCACTATGAACGATTTTCCTACCAAAATGTATAATTGTTATTCCTTTGGCAAAAAATTAATAAGATCAGCGCCAGGTTTTTTAAGCTTTTAAAAAATGAAGTAATTTGTTTTGTTCCAATTTTTTGGCTATTTTAGCCTTAAAGCTAGAATCTGGCAGTAGCGGCAATTTGACCGATCATTTACTTGCAGCGCGAGTACTCGACTCTAGAATCTTTAGCTCTTGATCTTAGATTTAAAGAGGATACCTTACCTGGGCCAAAATCGATTAGGAATTAATCTTTTGTCCTACCAGTGGATTAATGATCATGAATATCCTGTCTCAGACTCCAAGTAGACTTGTTTTAGAAGTACTGACAATAATCTGTAAAACCGGGGTTTTCTCTGCACAGACCATTCTGCAGCTCTATGGGTCTTGTGCGGTTTACTGGCTTTTTTGGAATAGCAAAAGGCGCCATCTTGGATTTCGGCTTCACGTGACCAATTGACCATCAGAGTGTAAAATAAACATCAAAATTGTATTTATAAAAACCTAAAAGAAATGAGTTTCAACCCAGCAATTAGATTTTAAGCCAATATATTGAAAAAGGCGGCATTTTGGTAATATCAATGGCGGTCATCTTGAATATCTCAAGATGCCCAACAGAAAGCGGGTGTCATCACTGGGATTCGTGATAAGCGGGTCCAAAAACCCCTAAAACGCTCAAAATATCTTTGTCGGCCCTAATTTGCAAGGTTACCCCCTGGGTAGCCCTGGCTATATAAATTTGTTTACTTAGGCGCGTACGCCTTAATTTGCGTTGATATATGTCAACCGGGTAACACCTTCAGATCGACAGTTACATTTATAACACAGTGGTTTTATGACTTTTACTGTTATCCGCGTAAGAAATTAGATGTTAAAGGGAGAGCGATGGCGGGACCCGATGTTCACTTGTTTTATAATTTTAGACTGGCAGTTCCGCCCTGCCCT
>JAXIUW010189180.1:0-10664 GCA_035591015.1 Cephalothrix simula
CTCAAAATTTAGCAAATCGATTCTTGAATAATTTATTTAACGGTCCATCAGCTGTTTGGCATCAGCTGTCTTTAGCACGCATCTGAATCCTTGTCACTATTCATTTATTTAGCCTGCCGGAAGTTACCAAGGCCCAAGCAAATAATTCCCAAGTGAGGACAACTTGTCATCTGTGAGGATTCCATATTAGATGACTCTTCCCTCCCTCGCTGTATCCCATTTAGCCTTGTATACTAATATACAGCTGGGTATTAAATGATTCTATTCATCACTGCCATGTCATTGGCTAAATTCAAGGACACATGAGCAAGGACAGTCAAAAGGGGGTCACAATCCAGCTAGAGGATCGTTTTACATCTCTGTCGTTTACTGTTCCAGATTTATCGAAACGGTATCGGTTGCTGATTTTTTTACAAGAACGGAACGGAGCAATAACGGTTTTCCGTTCTTCTCAAAATTGGATCTGATCAGAACGGTTTACAAAAATTGGTATTTATTTTAAAAATTGGTGATTGTCATCTTGTTTTTATTGCACGTATGACTGCATTTTAAATAACTTTATATTTAAAACAAAAGTAGTAAGAACAAGTATCGGAACGGTATCAGTTTAGATCAGTTAGAACGGCCGTTCTAATCGATCGGATCTTTTACGGTTCCACCTCTAAATATGCATTTTGTAGGCCTTGGTAGACCTTCCATTTCTGTGATGAGATTGGCCTTGATGAAATTACGTCAGTTTTGTCACTTCGAAGCCCTACACATGCAGTTAACAAGCGGTGCATTGGAATGTTTCCACCCTGTCGGGGGCAGCCGAGAAATTGACGATAACCTATGCCCGACTGAGACCAGGAATGTTTCCTCCCCCAAAGGAACCCTTCTTCACCATAGCTTCACCTGGAATTTATTTGATGGGCTTACCAACATAGTTTTAAGGGGGTTCCGATGAAATTGAAATCAGAAGTTTGAAAGAGGGGTTTTGTCCTAAGTTTTCGAAATTTGGAGCAAACAGAGAAAGTTTTAGTTTTGCTGGATTTCTTTTCATTGACTCGCTGCTTCCTAAAGCTAAATTCCATGGCCTAATGATGGTTTTGACGAAATTGGATTCCCAATTAGGGCCGACCTGGTCAGAATTTATTGATGAAAATGTTAATTAGTCCTGGTCTTCTAGTCAGAGAGTAGTTTCTATGCCAACAATCGGATTTATTTTAGAAGGAACCCCAATCCTGATGATTTTGAGATTTAAAAATTTTTCTGGAACTTACTCTGGAACATAAAGAACGTTTTCTCACCTCCATATAAGGATCTCTCCTAAAGAATATGTGTGAAATTTTCACCTCATATATCTGAGCTTGCACATTTTTCGCTCTTTCAAAGCGCGATTCTACTTTTGATGCAACTGAAAAGTCGTTTGCTACTTTTGTAAGTATATGTTTGTTGTTTGTCCAAAAAAGCCTTCCTGCTCTAGGCCAATCTTACCCTTTCTGCAAAATACGTGTACACTTTTGAATTTTGCAACATTTTCGAATTTTGGCTGTGCCTTTTATCAAATCGCGGTACTGCGCCTTTATAAAGCGTTGAGATAAATATGTTTGGTAAGTGGCGTATCCACAGGAGGGCAAGAAGCCCTCCCTAGAATTTTTTGACGAACGAATTTCTTTTCTAATGAACTTTTTTGTCCCTATACACATTTTTGGTCCGTCAAAATGTCGGACGCCCCCCCCCCCTCCAGACGAAATCCTAGATACCCCGCTGATACCCTTCGGACACTTCACACATCTGAAATTTAAATCCAAGGAGCCCTAACCGTAACTCATCAAAGGGGGATTTAGAAAGTGAGTTTTTCAATCTTAGATTTTTTTCGAGGGGCGGACTATAGTCCACAAAAAGTCCAATAGTCCGGACTTGTAGTCTTTGGGCGTTTACCGCCCCTCGTTTTTTGCAATCTTTTCTTTTATTGATTTGGTGAATTTGTATACTTATTGTTTTTTTATTGTATTTATTATGGTCAGTCAGGGTCAGTTTACCTTTTTCAAAAGCTGAGTGATGTGCAGTATATGGCATCTGGGCACTCGATAATATAACCACTTCAGTTCTTTATCGAAATAGTTCTGATCAGTTATGATGTCATAATATTTTAATGATCATGATTCAAATAATATGTGACTAATGACGTCATAAAATCATTAAATACGTCATATGATCATGAATTTATGACGTCATTACTTTGATAAAGCACTTAAGCGGATATACAAAATGATTGAAGTTGATTTGATATCGAATGGTTTAGGCCTAGGTCCTCCCTTAAATATTTAAATTTAATTGATTTAAATGCAGTTTGATTGCTTATAATAGCTTTTGGATTATTATACCTGTATACCCATTATGTCCTCATATGCTGGTTCATTTGGTTGGAAATACTTTCTATATTCTATTTAGGTTGTATTATTAACGCAAAGAATGTGCCCCATGCTAGAAAAATCGGTATTCATTTTCTGATACTATTCATACTTGGGAGTATAATACTCAAATAGTGACAAATTCATGAATTTATTTCTTGGAAGATCCACGAAATTTAACTGAAGCGTAGCGGGCGTAACCTTATATCAGGCTAAATAAGGATATGTACGTTACAAGTTTGTGCTTAAGGGCGAAGGATTAAAGTTACAGACCTACATCTATTAAAACCGGTTTAAGAAACCTTTTGTTAACGGGTTAACTCACTCACCGGAAACCTACAGGATCATCGAACTCAAAGTTCATGGTAGGCGTTTGATTAGTTTCCAAATTAATATTGCGTTTGTTTTTGGCTCACTTATAATAGCTTATTACTTCATTTTAAGCCATATATACACTGTGGTTAAGATATATCATAACTAAAGATCCCTACTAGGATATTTACTACGTCAAGGCTAACCGGGAACTGTATCGATCTAGAATTCCCGGCTAGCTTTTACATAGTATATCATAATAGGGAAGATCATAGTATTTATCGTTATTATATCTATCCATATGGCTTAACCACAGAGCTATATACACCATCTTATTCGCTTTAGATCATTTCAGGCCTTTTTAAGAATGTAGGCCAAATGTAAAACTTTTTATAGTCATTAGGCTTCGGCGCTTTCCTTTATTATGGCCCATCGTACAAAGCTTCCGTTATTCTTTAAATTGTGTAAGATAATCACGTGGTCTTTAAAATCTCTTTGCCAAAACGCTAGCCTAGGTAAGCTTAACTTTAGCCATTAAAATAATTTTGAAACCAATTCTTTCTTCGAGCCGCTCACCTCGAGTTCTTAAATTTTTGATTCGGTGGATAATTTACCTACCTCGTCTAGCCTTCCTTTAGACATATTTTCTCTCTCTGGCAGTCTCACCTATAAGCCCAATCATTTTTGCGTCAGGGATAAGGCGCACGGGACTAGGCAAAACAATTAAACCCCATCCCGGTCCATAACTGGGAATGTGCAAGATGCTGGGGTCACATGGCAAACTTTTTAAAGTTTTGTCCACTTCCTTTATTATGTTGGAATAGCCAGTTGTTTTCATCAATCATTTTCCAGATTCTTTTTAAATTTTAGCACGAATCGCCAAAGAATTTGAATTTTGCCCTGTGTCATTATCGGCATGTGAAAAAAATCTTGCATGGCTATTTCAATAGGCTCAAAACCCCCATCACTTCGGGGTATAATGAAAAGTTGAGTTATTTGAAAAGAGTTTCTTTTAGACCCTTTTCCTGACCCTTACCTTTTTATTTCGAAAGCCCTTTATCGTTCGTTTCACAGAGTTTGGATCTTTTATGACTATTAAGAAGTTTTTGATGACTGGTAGTCTCTATTCGCCCACATTAGCTTTGGCGTGCTCAAGCATACCAGTATTGATATTGTTAACCTCTGGAGGTGTATTTTGTGAAATATTTTGACAATTTTGGGTTCATTGGGATATTTTGAAGGTACGAAATGTAGGCCTATTTGAAATTCTAAGTTTTCTTGCCTATGTAACGTTTTTTGTGGTATTTTTTCTGAAAGCATAAGTAAAATTCATATTAATTATTGGAGAACGATTATCACGTGGGATTAAAGGTCTTTCTTTGTGTGAATTCTAAAAAGGATTTGATTTATGAATGATTATTATAATATGTTCTTAATCACTTAACTTTGTGACGTCACAAAAGTGAAATTCATTGATATTTTTATCAAATAGGCCTTTTTCTATCTGGGTATTTCTTTCCTAATTAATGCCAACATTTAATTGGCTCTTTATCTTGAAATCAATTCATTTTACAAAATAATTTGCTAAAAATTAACTCTATTGTTATATCATGGCTGAGTTTAGCGGAGGGATTTTCTATTATCAAAACTGTGTGTATATCTGTGATATAACAACACTTTATGATATACTGCACGTTTTTGGATATACCGCACTGAAGTTGAAAAAATCAATCAGCCATGGTGTAAAACGCAGGTTTAATAACACAGGTTTTGTTTCTATATTTATATGATTTGTATATTATCATATCCGTTCAAATTTTATGATAATTTTCCGTTTCCGCTTTAATATTTACGAATAAATATCAAATGACATTCCATAAATTTTGGCCTTAATCAGCCTGTTTAATTTTGCTTGGTATAAACTGTTTATACAAATCTACTGTAGTTTTGGAAAGCTCTTTAAAATGAATCACGCCAATATTGTAATTTTTACCAAACTTTTTATGCTGCGAACATTACCCTATTTACTATTTAGTTTTTGAAGAGAGGTCAACATCATTGAATGGCTATTTAGATTTTTTGAGAACTACCAGATTCATATTTGGATAGCTGCAAACTGCTGAAAATGGGTTTGGTCGAGTTGGCGTCGCACTCAGGCACTGAATTGTGTTGAAAGTTTCTAGAGTTTAGAGTTACGGACTCTGTGGTGTGGCCATATTTGAAGGTTTCAGCAATTATCATCCATTGATATTTGAATACGTATAAAAAATTCTAATTAACGCGAAATTATTGATTTTTGCATATATTTATAGATAAGCTGTATCTTATATTTAGATTGTATTTTAACTTGGCCTCGGCAATTTTAACCTGAGCAACCAAGCATTAATACCATTTCGAGGTGAACTTGTGACCGCTTTCAAAATCTTTGCTAATGACGACTCCCGGTGTTGCAGGGATCATTGTCCGTAGGGATTTTTGTCCTCTTTGTATAACATATCATACACTGGCGGAGGTAGGGCATTTATCCCTATAGGGGACATTCATCTCTTGGCTTCTTTCGTCATCACTACAGGTATATAAAGTATACTGCCCGACAGGCATCCCTTTCACACCGGTTTCAAAAAAGCCAGCATTGATAAATTCTGTACATTTTCTAATGATCTTGATGTGGTTTTTCCATCTAAAATGCAGTTTCCGCATTTCCTGCCATTCTCAACATGACTTTTCTGAGTCATGGTTATGAAGCTTTAAATGTCACACGAACCGGGAGAAACTGGTGCGTTAAGCCATTACGTTAAATTGTTGCCATTTCAGGCCCGTTTACTCCATGGACTATAAATTCATCAATCAATTTATCATGTCTACGACATCTTGATCAGGGCGTTTGGTGTACTCAGAATACAAAGCTTCAGCACACTCAGCAATGTTTATGCTTATGTAGTGTTAAGAGCGGCAGGAATATCTCATGGGCTCATAATCGGTCATGGATTTGAGCCTCAATACGGACATAATATTCTGGATTCTGGTCCCCACTGCCCCAACACTGGGTTCTTTCTCTGGAAGTCACCGTATCAATCAATAACTCTTGAGCACCCGTGATAGTAGGGCCTAAAAGGGTTTCTTTCAGATAATGTTTTTAGTGGCAGTTTGTGACAAATGGTGATGCGCGCTTAAAGTCATTTTGATTTTTTGGACCATGAATTAACATCCGTTAAATATGAATGATAGTCCAATAACATTACTTTTTTAGCTCCTTGGGGATGCCTCTCAAAATGGCATTCGAACAACTGACGGATGAAGGAGGGTCTAGACGATCCGTCAGTCTAAATTCGTAGGTGGTCTCTTGTATACATCCTCCGTTACTCCAATGTTAAATTATGGGGGCCCTCTGCTGGTTTGTTTGTAAACAAGACCCCAATCGATGAGATACTGAGAAACAAGTGACCGTACTGATTAGCTAAAGGAAAAAAATGCTCGTTTGGGGGTAATAATATTCATGATAGGGGTCGTGATAATTGAGTGTCTGGCGCTTTTTATAAACAAACAAGCAGAGGATGCCCTTAAAGAGATATGCAGACGGGGTGACAGGGGCCTGTGAAAATATGACTTTAATTTTGAAAATTTTCTTTTCAGAATATACATCCATACAGAATCCGTCACAGTGTTATACAAGCATGCTTACTGATGAAGCAGATCACAAGGTAAGGCTTTTTGAAGATTCCCATTTTTTTGCTTTTGATTTCAAATGTAATTTCTTCCTACTGTAAATTTACAATAGAGGATAAAAGCCGGTCGACTAAAAAACATATTACTTGTACATGTATGTGTTTATACTAAGATGGGGCACTAGACACTGGGGACACTGGCCTTTGATTAGCACGCGCAGCTCAGACCTTTAGGTGCCTTTTGAAAAGGCCTAAGGGTTCGCCAGGGCTTGGTGACCGCTCTATACATATTATATATGCAACACAAAATAGGCTATTGCGAGGTGACCGGATTAGGAATTAATGTCCTTGCTAAGTATATATGTTTTGCATGCAAGCATGTCACCTAGCACACCCTAACCGGTCTCGAACTCCCGACCTCTCGATCGTGAGTCTGACGCTCTACCAACCGAGCTAAATCCTCATTGGCCATTGTCCCCTCCCCGACAACTGGTCCAGTCCACTACTGGTTTTCGAAGAGTACTTTTTTTACTTAAAAGTTGGATGTGTGCTTACAATTTAAATCTCACCCCGGGGACTTATTAACAATGTCAATGCTATTGAGAAACTTCGTGATTTAAGAAGCCTTACCTCTTTCCGGAAAGGCTTGGCGATATATTACACCAGTAAAACCATGTTCGTATTCATGAATACTGTCTTGAATT
The DNA here is from genome assembly GCA_035591015.1 of Cephalothrix simula. Classification (NCBI taxonomy): domain Eukaryota; kingdom Metazoa; phylum Nemertea; class Palaeonemertea; order Archinemertea; family Cephalotrichidae; genus Cephalothrix; species Cephalothrix simula. The sequence continues at coordinate 7,078 of JAXIUW010189180.1, forward strand.
CTCTGCAAACACGCAAATATAATTTAAGTCTCCGTTTACCCATCCTGGAAATGTAGAAGGGGATACGTCGTGTTGCTAAAGTTATATGTATGATATATCGAGCTTCCCTTTTAAGAACCGTGGCTTCTTTCTACACAAATGGTCAGTAAAATTGAAAGCCACTCGGAGGCTTCCCGTTTCGGAGACTATGGTACTAACCCCCATATGTAATGTAAGGAGATTATGAATTTGCATATTAGAATTTTAATGACGCTATCGAGGCGCAGCCGAGAGGCAAAAACTGACTTATAAGGGCGTTCTCAGGAGCCAGTCAGTTTTTTGTCTCTCGGCCGCGCCTCGATGACATCATTAAAATTTTGATATGCAAATGCATAATATACGCTCCATTACCGATCCAACCGTCCATATATACCCGGTAATACGTGGAGGAAAACTACGGTAAGTTGCGTTTTGGGCCTCCGGGCGGGTTTCAAGTGCTTGCTGAAATTAACTATGGCAGGCTAATTATTGCCAAATTTCTGTAGCTCGGGTCTGACATAGAATTATTAACATCCTTTTACTGTGTTCGGTCTTCCGCTGATTTAGCGGCATATGCCCATGCCACTAAAACGTAAGGGCATAGGAAATTCAATTTAGAATATAGGTCGACTATGAACTTTTTTCTGTCACTGGCGAAGGGCGAGGGTTCGATCCCTCTGTCCGCTGAGTGCTCTCGGGGTCTCAATCTTCTTTTGTATCAATTATATACGAATTCTAGTCTTTGTAGAAGCCACCATCCCAAAGTAGGACATTTGACAATGGTTTTATCAATCATTGGTCCTATTCAAGCAATATTACCGTCATTTTTATTCTCTACCTTTTTTGGAATTCGCAAAAGTTCATAATTTTATTATTGTCATGCTGAACTATTATTATTATAAAAAATGGTGCTGCTGATAATTTGTAACTATTTGTTGTAAGGCCGTTTTGCCTATTTCCGATTTAGTACAATGCACCCTATACCACCAGGGAAAGAATCACAATGCATTGCAAAATAAATAGGATCTGAGATATTGTGTAGGCTTGAGCTGAACACGAAAAAAGCTATTGCGTGGGCTACATGGAATAAAGGCTTATTTCTTTTGCCCCCAGTGCCATAGATATTTATTTCTCTTGTAGAAACAGAATATTGTAAAAATTATATTAAAATCCAAGAGGTCTGGAAGGGGAAATGGAAGGAAAAATTGCGAATTTCTTTACCAGCTTTAGAGGCAAGATAATTTTCATATGGGTTGTTGGTTGGTTGGGCTTTCGAATCTATGGGTAGGACACCCCAATCACTAATATGAACTGAGAACGGACTGCAATAGGCTATGTTTAGATCCTCATTTGGATCTTCCTTCTTCAGAAAGAATTAATTTTTTTCCTTCTTGACGTAGTGTTCCTTCTTGGCGTAGTGACGTCAAGGCTGTGTGGGTTCAACTCCCACTGTGGTTAAGTTATTTAGCTAACCATCAATACTAGAATCTTCCCTATCCTGATATATTAAGTCAAGGCTAACCAGGAACGGTATCGATCAAATTTTAGATCAATACAGTTCCCGATTAGCCTTGACGTAGTATATTGATCGTTAGCTATCATATAGCTTAACACTGAATCCCTGTTAGCCAGATCTATACGTTATATGGTCTGCTCGAGTTGTTCAAGATCAAACTGGTTTTGCAAAGGCAGGCCTATGATAATATATAATTAAGCCTGCCTTTGTAAAACCAGTTTCGTACATATCATCAGTAGTTCATGATGTTATGTAGCTTGGAATATTAAAACGTCGCAAATTTGACGAACCGGCGAAAATGCAACACTATTTAAATTTTCGACAATTCAAGTGAAATATCCCAATGGCTATTCGAGAGAAGTAGTTGAGAAATCGGCGCTCGCATCCTAAAATTAAATTTTATATTGATTCGGATAATTCTAGATGTTGTTCATTGGGGAACCTTTTAAGATGACTTTGAATAACATAACGTTTCAGCTTCTGCTGTTACACAAAAGTTAGATCGACGAGTGTTTCCGAAACCCTAGGAAGTTATTCTATATTTCCCATTAGTGACTCTCAGTCATATTGGAATTGGAAGTCTTCATTACTTAGATATGCCATTACATAGTACAGCTCCAGTGTCCCAGCTTATATCATTTCGATCCGTTGACGAATTCCCTACATAAGTTGTCGCTCAAGCCCCGGGCGTGGTGAATCTCGTGGAAGATGGATTGCCATGAACAATGGTCCCAGCTTCATTTATTAACCACGTTAGGTGCATGGGGTCATAGTCACTACGGGGCGTTGGCTATCCTTTTGTTAGATACTTTATATGAGGCTGTGGAGGGCGATTTTAAGGATTCATTATATTTATTTATTGATGCCAAAATGTAAAGATATAAATTGTATTATATATAAGATTTCCGTTTTTCGAGGCAATTTTGAATCAAATTTCAAATTTTCTGTTCCCAAGTTTTTGGGTTTTTTCGTCACTTTATAATTAGCATGATTTAGTACCTGTTGATGGTGGCTTTTCGGCGTTTGCTGTAACTGACTGCTTTATTGAATGATACCATATAAGGCATTTTTTCAACATTGGGGCCTGGAGCAGTTATTACTGTGGTAAATGCCAGATTATCCGCTCTCTATCTGCCCCACGGTTCGTTCCAACGTAGCTTGCTATAATCGGCAGAGGATGGTAGTACTAGCCTTAAAACCTTGTGCAACTCGCCTTAATTGCGGTAGCGCGATATGCCTCAAATTTTTTGGTCGAAGATAATACGCCATTGAAATTCTACTGCGCATATTGCCATTTTGTGGTGAGTCGCTATATGTATTAACTCCTCGATGTTAAATATCAGCATCGTGTTAGAATTTACACTTTCATCACCCTCCATCCTTCATTTCTAGCTGTGAATCGTCTATTGTCGTACGTTCTGCCTTTTGCGCAGTAAACTTGCTTCGTCTTTGACGCTGCATACTTATCATGTCTCCACTCTCCACCGCGCATGCGGAATTAATTTGCCAATTTTGGCTCGAAGGTTCTGGCCTTGAGGTTTTTTGAGACAATGTTATTGTTACAACTACTGAAATAGGTCTCAAGCCCAAGGCAAAATTATAGTAAATTTGTAAATAATGCCTATCGCAGTTTACTAGGTACCACAACTTAATATCTAAAAAATACGATAGTATAGAATTTGTGATTTACAAATTATTGAGAAAAATATTGACACGCCTAGCAATGCTAATGCCTAGGGTATCACAGGGGCATGTCTAGGTTTATTCTATACATTTGTCTTTGTGATATGTTAGTACATCTGGTATAAGTATGTTTTCGCCCTTAGACGATATAAGTCTCCAAATTTCGCCGGTAGACGACTCTGATTCGGATATGACGTCAGATGAGGTTAGTTTTATTATTTTCTTTGACCTTTTTGTAAGAATTTAAAAACAATAACTTATTTGAAATGCTTTTGTGGTGATTAATTGATAAATGGTAAATTAAAAATGATCAAGATTTAGGCCTATGCCAATGAAGTTCCGTTCAAAAGGCATAAGTTCCTATAAAGGT
>JAXIUW010189180.1:10764-21081 GCA_035591015.1 Cephalothrix simula
TGGTAAATTAAAAATGATCAAGATTTAGGCCTATGCCAATGAAGTTCCGTTCAAAAGGCATAAGTTCCTATAAAGGTTTGGGACTTAAAAATTGATAGGAGCTTAAAGCGCGACAGTTTTGTTCCTTCATTGAAAGGAACCTATTAATAAAACAATACCCTTGTTATGATATAGAACTTAAGGTAATTATAAGATGGACCTTAGAGACCAATAATTTAGAAAACTTTTTAACTAAATGGTCCATTTTAGAAATTTTCTGTGACGTCATCGCTTCTGTGATACCCTTTTTGAATCACGTCAGAATTAAAATGAAATCAGGCGGAATAAACTACAGTAATCATGGTAATGTTCCTTAGTTGAAAGGAACCTAAAATAATGAAGGCAGCCTAAAATATCTTAAACTTATCCTTTTTAACTTTTCACTTTTAACTTTTTACAATCCATGCATCTTTATTCCCGATTTAACATAGAAATAGAAATATAGTCCATTCAAAATGGAACTTAACGACCAATAATACTTAAATATTGGACAAATTGTAAAAAATATTTAGGATTTGTGAGGTCATCTCAATTTTGGAGGATAATGTTACACCTTTATGGAATCACGTCCGAATCAAGATTAATCATTTGGAATCATTATAATTTTTTTCGCTTTGAATAGCTGCTTTTAACACAGGGTTACATTCCAAATCCCTTATCCTGGGTGATATTGCCACAGGAACCCAATATGATCTTTGTGGCCACAGGTTCCAGTATGATTTCATTGACGTTTTATTCGGTTCAAGATCAGGGCTATTTTCATAGCAGACGATCTAAGCTGAATAAAACGTGGAACAATTCACAAACAAATTGTTAACAAGAAAGGGTGTTCAGATCATGAACTAACTTGAACTTAATGTACAACAATTAATTCTAAGTAAAATGCTTTATACATGTATTATACGATAATCATATCTTTATGTTTTATGTATAAGGTTAAACTGTTAAACGCATCTATGAATTCGTAGAAAATTCGTCTGAACGCGATTATAAATAATAATAAAGAGTTTTCAAAACATATACTCAGTCAAGTATCAAGTATGTTTACGTCAATATTGCCCGCTTTCTGATCTGGCAAATGTCATTCGCTTAGTCTGACTTTTTTGGATTATCTCGTTAATCCACCATCATGACGCAAGTGGTTCGAAGGTTTCCAATTGTGAGAGGTTACCCAATTATTGGTGCAGTTCCTTTCGTCTCCCATACACCCCAGATGTACCCTGGGGTACCTCTGGTACCTGTTGTTATTACATACACCCCTTTTGGGATATTTATTACGGTAAGCTAATTTTTTTTAAGTTTTTTAAAATTAAACTTTAGAGCTTTAGAAAAGAGAATTATTCTGTAATGTATATTCTGGCCGATAGAGAGTGCATTCTGTAGGCTAATTTAATAATTTTGCATTTTGCGTATAGAAATCTTTATTGGATGCGCTATTGTGCACTATCAAACGGTGAAAGCTTTTCGGGTGAGCATCGCGCCATTGGCATAATTTTTACTAAGCACAGAAAAAGGTTTACCAAATGCATGTTTAGATTACTTTTGTGTGGGCTGAGCTCAGGGGTTCATTAATGGCATAAACATGTATTTATTTTGGGCCCCCGCAATCGAGAGTGTGAGAGACTTTTCCATGGATCTATAATCTCCTAAATTTTTTCCCTTGATTTCTTTGTGACGTCAAAAATCTCATAACATACATACATTCACTATTTATTGCAATATAATTGTATTATAATTTGCAACCCTCATTTTGGTTAATAATTTCCGCCATGTTTTTAGAACCCAGCATAAAATAAAGTTTTAAAAAAACATGATTACACTAGGGGTATTATAGACCATTACATAGATCCCTGAGTCATTTTTAACATACAAGAACTCTTTGTTAGATTCTATTTTTTTTTCTTTTTTGCATCCTAATAACGAAACTAAAATTTTACAAAACGGGTGACCTAAAGAAGGAGGGTGGTACCTTTTTTATTTACAAAATATATAAAGTATTTTGTCACAGCAGTGATCGATACCAATGATTTTGGTATATTATTGGTAATACCCAGCCCCCCTTTTCGTATTAGACTCTTCCTGGAATCCTCGCTGAACTGCAATAGTCGGGTCCAATGAAGTGATCTGTAGGGGTTAGATTATCGTTTCTGACAGGATAAACTTACCAAAATTGAGGTTAACTAATGTTTCTTTCGTGGTGTGAGGTAATATATTTTATTTATTACTAATTTATTACATTACTTATTTCTAATAAATTTTCTAGGTAATTTTTGCTCTTGTAATGTTGGATTTTAAATGTCGATTTCATGCACTCGGCTATCTTTTATGTAGTTTTCAGATATATATTCCCTCTGTACAGTATAATCAATGGTAAAATGGGCAGGTTTAGACTGTATACTAGGGTCAAATACATGTTAAAGCATTTAGATAAAATTATCATGAGAAATTTTTATTTTTAAGCTATTAAAAATATTTTGATTGGTATATGGAGAAAAAATACGAGAACTTATATAATTAAAAAAAAAATTTGATTGGCTTGGCTCCAAAGTACCTAAATTCTTTTGGTAGGTAAAATTTACCTAAAAAATTTGTCGAGTCGAACGCTTTTAATACAAGAAGGATATATTTTTAATACCTGTGTTTTTAAAGTCCATTCTCTCTATAATTAAATAATTATTATAATTTACTAGGTCGTTCAGTAATATATATCAAGCAGTATCAAGTATAATTGTTTCATTGTCCATGAAATCTATTAATAATTTTATGAAAAAGTACTGTCCAATTACAAATATCTAATACATATTAGGTTTAGTACAGTTGAAATTTGAAACTATCGATTTTTCGCGTGCAGGCCGTTTTGGCACCCATCCTACCGGGTGATAAATATACCCCAAAACGCAATTAGAGCATCCATTGTAATTTTTGTGCACATTATACTGATGAAATTCATCAATATAGAATGACATATAAATTATGGCTCCGTTTGTCACGGCCCTGTGGTTAAAATACCCTATGAATAGTTCTAATTAAATGTCCGAAATTAGATTCTGTCCAAATACCATTCCAATTTTGCCAGTTTGGGCTCTATTACTTTGGGAGAATAATCATGCGGCTTTTCACACCCACCCATTAGGATAGATGTGTATACTTTTGGGAATATTTCTTGTAGGCGAGTAGGACAACCTTATACCGGCGGCAATGGTAAGATAAAAGTTTGCTCGTGCTCTGAAAAATGTCAAAAATATGTATACATTTAAGGGGATGCATAGGTGATTTTATTTTCTAATGTCATACTCATAAGTAGACGCAAATCGTGTTCTCGATGACCATTAATTTTTGTTTAATCCATGTGCGCCAGCTAACCTGCTTAATTATATGTTACTCTTTTTGTGTTCATCTCGATCATTGTCATCCGTAACGCACCCATAATCCATATAGCACTGCACATATTGCATGTAATCAATTTGATGAAGCAATAAATTTTGATTTGATTTGATTTTAGGTGAATTTTTGCCATAAAACAAAGTGACATAATTTGAGCTTATTGGAAACATTTACAAAATAAATTTTATATCCTATATATTCTATACATATCAAGGAATTTGAAACTGGAAGTGGCAAAAATAACAAACTTTTAAATTTCTCTTTTCTCAAAATTAAATTTTCAAAAATAAGGTTCGGAGACCTTCCTGAATATCTTTTGTTATATGTAGGCAGGCATCAACATTTTTTATACTTCCGGTTTCAAATTAGTTATGGACCTAAGTTTTATGCAGTTTTTTATATTAAACTACCAAAAACTGTTTTGATTTTGAATAGTTTGAAAGCAACAGAATTTTCCCATAGGTACTAGTAGTTCCTCTCTTTAAATGACTCTCAAATCTTTCATAAAACCCCAAATTTTATAGTTTTTTCATGTTCACTGAAGTGTCTTGGACAATTACAATAGTACTTCAAAGGGCATAGATTCAAACCCCTTCTTGCCTGGACACCGCTTTGACCCCCTTGTGACCAATTCTGAAGAGTCTTGAAACCCGTCGGCGGAAGTTTGTGAATTGTAGCCCTGCTCTAGGCCTAAAAAGTTTTTAAAAATAGTCAGTGTCATTATTGTGTTAGGATACCGATTTCAAGCCATGTTTCAACTCTGAATGCCTCCGATTTCTCAGCTTTTACCTCAATTAGTCTTTAGCCTCCAATAAAAGCGGACTGATATCATAGCGAATGCATGGTGTTCATTTAAAATATCTTATTAAGAGCTAGGGGCAGACTTTTATTGACATCGTACACCAAGGGGCACTGGGTATAATAGCTCTCCTAATTTTTTACTAAGAGCACTTAATTTGTACTGAATGTTCAATAAAACTACTAAACATTTACTAAAATTTGTATATAAAATTACTAGATTAATACTAAGATTACTAAATTAGCACTAAAGCAGTACTAAATTTGGGCGTACAGTGTTAAATCGAAGTTATATGTTGTACTATTTTCCAGAAAAATTAAAGACAATTAATAGAAAGGTATAATATCTTTTTAATACTATTTTGTTAGCAATTCATGATCCTTGTGCATGCTCTGATATTATACACATATCGCCCCCACTGCTGCAGCTAGATTAATGGCGTGTATTCATCATGCATCTTCGCAGATCCAGTACGTGCATTGAGCCCTACTAGATAATGGTCTTTTGAGTCATTCTCAACGTTTTACTACTTGGATGCAGCTCTTTGTTCGTATTCCCACTTGCCCGATTCTAAATCCTCATCTATCGAGTTCTCCAGTTTTATGTTTGAACAAATATTTAAAGGATCTTTATTTACCCATTTGTACGTTTTGTATACACCACAGATTAAATGGAACACGGTACAGGGTGTTTAAAAACCAAAAACTGGGTGTTTAGCGCTTCTGGTTCAAGGTTCGAATCCATCCATGAATTCATACGGTGGACGGTGGTCTTAAAATGTACGACCACAGCTTAAGCTTGCACATAAAAGCATAAACCAATCCATAAAAAGATACACTGGGGTTTTCGAGGAGAGTGAAGAATCGCGGCCTATTTGGAGATTCAGCTGGAGATTGCCTACCATGCAAGCAAGCCAATTACTAAAACAAAAAACACGTTAATAAGGTCAACAAAAGCCTCGGAAGCAGTAATAGGTACATGTAAGGTCAAATACAACAAATGTGAAGGTTTTAGATTAGGCGTACATTATTAGTGTCAGTAGGTTTCGTATGTACAGGCCAAGTGATTGATATTAAAGTCAACTCTTTTAAATGAGGTCAAATTGGGGTAAAAAGTGAAAATCTAAGTAAAAAAAAAATTTAGTCACACTATCGATAATAAAGTCAATTTTGTATAGCGACGAAAGTGATGCTCCATCATTCAGTATTTTGACCTTAATTGACCTTAATAAAGAAAGTTTAAGGATAGTGTTAAGAGGCAGTCCTATAATCTTATACCATGGCTGAGGGATTTTCTACTGTTAAAAGCATCCTTATATCTGTGATATACCAACACTTTCTGATATACGGCACACTTCTTGATATACCGCACTGAAGTTGTGTTGATAGAAAACCAATAAGACGGATTAATTTGTAACAGGGCACGTTGTCCTCGAAACGGCCCTCATTTTAGGCTTATACTGATTCAGTGATATAGAAACCATATCCATATTATAATTTTTTATTCATACCAGCTTGATATTGAATATATTAAAGTAAAAAGTAGGAGTACTTAATAAAAATCAATCCTATTCCTCATTCGAAGAATTACTGAACAGGTTTCATGTAATGCACTCGTTGTTTGTATATAGCGAATATAATATTCAACAGCCTTTTCCAACTGGAACAACGATTAAAAGATCGACCTTTTTTGGTGTATGCCAGGCTCGGGTACTGTCGTTATCCATCTAAGGGTATGTCAAATTAGGTCATATGTCACCCTCTTTTATAAAAACGGGAAACTAGAATAAGGCTGCCAAATCAGTCAAATCAAGTCGAGTGGTCAAACTCGGAAACTTGATTTGGGAAGCTAATTTTCTTGGTTCCAAATTCATATCAAAGAGGGGTGCTTACCTAATTTGATATATTCCCAAGTGCCATATTGCATGGGACGCAGACGAGTAAAATATAACCAACGAGTGTGATATACCTTGTATGATCTTGTATTGTTAATAGGGCGAAGAGGTATTGATTAGGTTTAGTTGCAACCAAGGATCAATCAATCGTGGAAAATTTCGAGGCAAGTTAACATCTGGAGCCATATGTAATGGTCCCCAAAGAGATTGTAAAAAATATTTATCATAGCCCGTCATTACTTGGACCTCGACTTGGACGTGAAATGAAATGTTATGAGAAAAATCACTCCACCAAAGCTACCTATCTGATCTTCTCTTTCTCAAGTTGATTGAAAAATCTCAAACGCCAAGGTAACGCCAAGGTGAACTCGAATCTATTGGATAACGGCCCTGCCTTACTTACAGTATTGGAAATCTGTTCAATTTTCCAATAGGCTATCTTTGTTACTGGATGTATCATCTTTTCTCGAGCTTTACGATAAGGAAGGTTTTCTATACCCAATGTGCAATTTCTGTATGCTTTATGGTGTATATTATAGCTCTGTATTATCGTGTATATTATCTTCCTTCCAAACCCTGCTGGGATGTCACGTGACTACATTAGAAGGGTCCTCTAATGTCATGTTGAATGTAACTTCTGTTTATTATCAATAATTTTGTTTATCTCTACATCTTGGGGGTGTTTGGGAGCCATATACACTTGTTGTATGGATTCTTGACAGAGGAACTTGGGTGAGTGACCACCGGGTCTCATTTTGCAGCAGCCTTTTTTTTCAAAAGGAAGGAATTTTATTCATTTTGTTTAACTCTTTTGGCGGCCATCCTGTAAATTAAAATGGCGGCTGTGACGAAATTCATAGATTATAAAAATGTATAGTACAGACAGTCTAGAACACCGATAGCTCTACATTATGGCGCCCATCTTAGATATAAAGAGAGTGACCGCTAAGTGTGAACAGCTGTATGTCCTGAATCACACACTTACAGAGGCTTTTATAGCCTCTGTTAGTTGGGTCTTGTTTATGTATCGGGCCATGAATCTTCTGAGCAAACGTGCCACAAAAGATATATCATGCTCATGCGTTTACTCGTTTGCGCCTCGTGATAACACTCAAAAAGGCAAAAATACCTCTTCCAGCGTATTTTCATTCTTTAAATAGGCATATTTAGGAGGGGCATGTAGCAGGCATTTAGCGTGTTCAGCACTTAAATCTCCCCCATAAACACTCCCCTTAATATGAGGGCTTCAGCATAGGTAAGTAATTCACTAATTGTATCAAATTTCCTAATGACCTTCCTTTCATTATTTCATGACAATCTGTTGCGTATGAAATTATCGCCCGCGTACATGCATTGGACTTATCCAAGGGGAGCGCATGCGATCCTTTGTAGCTTCGCACAGCTGCGTTGTGCCCGGCTAACACGCTTTTACAGCATTGGGTAAATTATACATATGCTTCCAGCTGTTAGGACTCATTCATGGATATGGGACATTAGAATTTATGTATTCAGTTTAGAACGGACATTGAATTATAGTGGATAATAAGTATATGCGCTGAAACTTGTTGGATATTCTATATACATGTACTGTATTTGTATATTCCAATTACCAATACAATTTTGGTTCAAATTTATTTGGATATCATATTGAACTAGATTGAATTTTTATCAAATATAACTTAAGGTTTGGTTTATTTTTAAGTAATTTCCATAATAGTTTAGATGAAACCTTGGTTGATTACGGTCATTACGCGGATAGCGTTTTAACCAGTAGTACAGTTTCTCCCGTCTTAGTGGATTTTTAGCTCACTTGGTGCGAAGCACCAAATGTGAGCTTATGCGATCACCCGTAGTCTGTCTGTCAGTGTGTTAGTGTGTGACCGGCAAAAGTGCATCATAAAATGCTTCGATTTTGATGAAATTTGGTACAGAAGTGTATGAGAGTAAATTCTAGATCCTTATTTGGCCGTTTTTCGATAGCGCCACCCGGGGCCCCGCCAGGGCCCAAAGACCCCCTTTTTTGGCCCTTTTAGGTACTTAGCGCCAAATGTATCTCCTCTAGGGTATTAATGATAGAGCTTTGAGATTTTAATGGATGGTAGATATGGCAATGGGCAACAAAAGTATAGCTCAGTTTGGCGAAATTCCTTGACCTTGACCTTCAAAATGAGCTGAGCCAAGGTCAAAATGTCAAAGTGGTCGTAGAGACTCGATTTTTTTTAAAATGATAACTTATGAGAAGACAAATCTCCATTACGAAAACATTTTCTCTAAAATTAATATTTTCGCCGCTAGATGTCATTAACGGTCAAAATGGGCCATTTTACTAACCCAAAGGTTATAAATAGTGTATAGTTCATAACACCAAGTGAGCTACACGCCATTGGCGTATTTTTACTTTTGTTGGCCCTATAACGAAACAAGTCTTCATTCGCCGTGAAAATTTTGGAATCGACTTATTACATTTTCAAACTTCGGCATGGTACCAAAAACTATAAAAGTGTAGTTATGAAAATGGATTATATACCAAAAATTAATAACAGTGTATTCAGTAGTATTAATGACCGGTCAAGCTAAGAATTTGGACTTTGTTACTGACGTCGTTATTAAAAATGTATGAGTTTTACTTCTATATGTTACTTCGCATCTAGTTGTTGTAAAATAGTATAGCTATCCTCTTTTTAGATAGATTGTTTCTTAGCAAAACGAATATGAAACGAACATCCTGGTATTTTTTGACGTCAAAGCAAAATGGCTGACAAAATATGAAGCGAATATCCTGGTATTTTGTGACGTCATTACAAAATGGCTGACAAAATTTTATGAAATGAATATCCTGGTATTTTTTGACCTCATTACAAGATGGCTGACAAAATATTATGAAACGAATATCCTGGTGCATGTATTTTGTGACGTCATAACAAATTGGCCGACATATCTGGTTTTCATATTAATCTTCTTTGTTTTATAGAGTGAAAGCCCGTCTCGAAAGCGTCGTAAAATATCGCATGGTGTCCATGTAATTGATCTTACCGGATCCCCAAGTCCCCCACCCTCAAGCCGTCCATGGGAACCCAGTACTGATCAGAGGCCTCGGCGAAGAAGTGCATCTCAACGAGAGAGACAGTGTAACACGCCTAGAGGGCGTGGGAGGTAAGTTTTCTATACCAGAATTTATCAATCAAAAATAGAGGCTATAGATATATACATAATTTAAATAATAAACAAAACCAATAGTCCGTACTTTTCAAGTTCGGCCTAATTAGTGCCTAGAAATTTATAACCATGAATGCGTTAATTTCGAGTTTAACGGCCTTTGGGTGGCTTTTTCCAGTTTTCATTTCAAACTATACTTTTATCTGTCCATTCTCGTCTTCAAACTAATTCATGATTTCCAATTCATGCTACCTCGTATGGATATTCTCTATTTTATACGATGAATATAGTTTGCGACTGCCTTATGCCACAGAATTGATATTTGAAATATTCATTCCCTGTACAAGCCTACACCATATACAGAATATATTATCATGTTTAGATAATATTGGTTTGTTACTTACCAATCGATTATTTTAACCTAAATTTGAACCCAATTTAGATGGAAATAAACACCTAAAAACCATTTTTGTCAATTTGATTTCTAATTTTTCTCGAAGTTTGTATAGTTACTAATTGTCATGTTCACCGATTTCTGCAGTTTTATTCTCATGAAAATTTTTTCAAGTCCTGTAGAATCTATAACGTCATCACGGGGTTTATCGATCAATTCACTCGGAAGTGGCCCTCTCAGGCGTACATGATATACCCCCGCTATCATAAACTTTATAGATTTCACTTTGGAACCGGTGTAACGGTTTGCCGTACAGTGTCCGGCATGTACATTCAAATAGGAAAGGCAGGACACGAAAAGCCGGTTGCCAGTGTCCGATGAAAAAATAAAACCTAATTACCCTAATAAAAGGTACCTGAAAAGAAGAAAAATAGATTTTCCTGCTAACATCGTTGACAGTCCTTAAACGCATAAATTATTGCGAAAACATTCGCCGTTGCTAGGAACTTTCGCTGTTGATAAGGGTACACACATTCTGGTACCCCTCGCCTGGCTACGCTTGGCTCTGGTAACTCCTGTAGCCATTTTGAATAGTTCCGTGGCCAAAATAAAGGTGGCGCACCAAAATAGCTTGCCAAATCTAGTCATTTT